>JANBXA010000588.1:4965000-5050000 GCA_030556225.1 Cricetiscus sungorus
GGGCTGTGATTTTGAGGCTAGCCTGGGCTATACAGTGAGTTATAGACCATTGTGCGTCACAGTATACAGACCCTGTCTCATAATTAATTAATTAAAAAGAACTGAGTGCATTCCTTTAATCCCAGCACTCAGGAGGCACAGGTGGGAAAAGCTCTGTGAGTTCAAAGCCAGCCTGGTCTGCAGAGTGAGTTCCAGGACAGCCAGGGCTACATAGTAAGACCCTGTCTCAAAAACCTACAAAATAAGAATAAATAAATTAAAAAGAAGAGGAACAAAGGAAGGAAGGAAGGAAGGAAGGAAGGAAGGAAGGAAGGAAGGAAGGAAGGAAGGAAGTCAAAATAGCTCAACCAAACAATCCAATTACAAAATGAGGACCCAGACCTAATGGATATTTCTCAAAAGAAGATATTCAAATGGCCATGAGGTGTGTGCTAACATACTTGACACCAGTAATTGCCAGAGAAATGCAAACTGAGATCACAGTTTAAAAAGAAAAATCCCCCCCATGCCTGTTAGAGGATGGAATCAAAAAGATGAAGGGTTAGAAGAGTCAGCTTCACAGCAGAAATGCACAGGAGAAATCACACAGGACCAAACCTGAGTTCAATCTTGACAACCATGGCCAGAGAGAATTCTGACCCCACACACCCACATACATATCCACACACACACACACACACACACACACACACACACACACACACACACTTAAAAAGTTGAAAGGCAGCTGAGGAGAAAGCCCTCACCCACGGCTGGTGGGAATGTAAGCTAGTCTGGCCACTATGGAAATCAGTATGGAGCTTCCTCAAAAATTAAAAATAGCCCCACCATCTGATCCAGAACTCACTGCTGGGCAAACGGAATCAGTGTGTCTAGGGACATCTGCACGCCAGGCAGCACGTCAAGGCAGCCAAGAGACAGAAGCAGCCTAAGTGGCCATGAACAGATGAATGGATATTTTTATGCTTTTAAGTGTAAATTCACATCTGTGGGAGAGCAAGATGGCTTGGAAATAATCGCCTCTTGCTTTGTGTAATTTGCATCTTGAAAGTCACATGACCTGCATGGTGAATGACTGCCGGCCTCGGTTTACACGATACCATAATTTTATAAGTGGATTACTGTAACACTGAAAAAAAAAAAATCTTGGAGTGGGGAGAGTCAACAATATCATTATCATTCTCTCAGACAACACTTACCCACCCTTTTGCCTTCATACATATGTGACATGCTTTAGCCAATGAGATGCCAGCACAGCCATGTCCATCACTTCCTGTGGGGCCATACGATTGGCCATTCTGGTGTCAGCTGTCTTCCCTGGGTGAATGACCGGGTGGGGGGCGGGAGTGTAGATCTTGGCCTGTAGGTAAATCCCGTTCTTCTGTGTAAGGAGCCTGCTCTACCGGGAACCAACTGAAAAGGACTTTGCGTGGTGAGAAACCACTGCGAACCACAGCAAGCTGTGCTTTCCACAGCAAACCAAGCCCATCCTGACTTCAGTACAGTCAGTGAAAACAGAGAGGCCATTCTGATGAGCGCAAAGGACACTGATGGGTTCAACTTGCCTCCGCAAACAGCTCCTGTGCTGTATTTTGACTGCATAATATCAAGAAGAGCATAGTCTGTGGTTCCAAGTGACCCACATGCTAATAACTTTCTTTCTTTCTTTCTCTTCTTTCCTTCCTTCCTTTCTTTTTCTTTCTTTTTTCTTTTCTTTTCTTCTTCTTCTTTTTTTATTTGAGATGGGGTTTCTCAGAAAAATTGGTCAGCCTCTGCCTCCCAAGTACTGGAATAAAAGGCGTGCACCACTACTGCCCAGCAACTTTATTTATTTATTTTTTAAAAAATGTGAAAAAACGAGGCTGGGAGACAGCCCAGGATGTGGAAGTACTTGCTGACAAGCAGACACGCTGAGTTTATCTCCAGGATCCACACAGTAGAAGAGAACTGGATCCTTTGTCCACATTGTCCCCTGACTGCTACTACACGTGTAAGCGTGCGCACATGTGCACGTGTGCACGAGTGTGTGCGTGCACACACACACTGTGAAAAAATAAAAATACAGGGCCCAACAAGATGTCTCAGTGGGTAAATGTGTTTCCCCAAGCCTGATGAACTGAGTATAACCCCTGGGACCCACATGCCAGAAGCTGTCCACTAATCACCATGTGTCACATGTGTGCTCAAACTCATACATATACATATACATGAAAAATAAATAAATAAAATAGACTAAAACAAAACATCATGCTGTCTCAGTGATGCTCAGGTCCAGTTGGTGCAAACTTCCCAGACTGAACTCCTGGCAGCTTCCTGTATGCTTGCCCGGTATTTCTTCTCATAAACAAGAAGTCCTCCTGGGTACTGGAGACACCAGAGTTAAGTCTGTGTGTGAGGGCTGTGCTGAGCCCGTATGAGAACCCCACTGACATCCAAAGACAGGACACAGTCACAGTCATGTGTGGCTAGCCTGTGGGACGCATGGCCAGTAAGCGTCAAATACGATAATGTGTAACTTCTTGAATACAAAAGAGAAGGAGGCCTGTGCCTGGACCCAGGACAATGAGAGTCCCAGCTGTCGTTGGACACCCAATACCCTCGTACTCCAGCAAGCAGCACAAGGTGTGGTCAGGCCAGGCAAGCATCCTTCAGTAACGCTGCCCAATGAGACAACAGGACGCAGATCCCAACGTACAGGGTCCCTGAAGCCACGAATGTCAGGGAAGGCCCTGAAGAGGCAGACCCTCCTCCCATGTCTGGTGATGGCTTTGAACAGGAGGAAGGGGACGAGAGCCCTTTGCACAGTGCTGGGGGGAGGGGGACCTGTTAGAGAGCCCAGCCTGAGAGCAGACCATAGTGCCACTGCTGGGTGACCAAGGTGATCTTTCTCCCTTGGGCTCAGTGTCCCCAGGCACAACGTGGAGAGTGTGAGCTGGCCGAATGGTATAAACCATGACAAGGAACAACAGTGGGAGTGACCATCCAAGGCGTCTACCTGCACCCGCTGTCCTGCACCCAGCCTTTCCCACGAGGGAGTTCCTGATGGTCACGCTCACCCTTTCACACCGGCTGTATCTCCAATGCTCACCACGCCTGTAGCTGCTTTAAAGACGGCACCTGCTGCCTCCCACCTCGCCCAGACTCCACACTGGTAGAGATGTGAAAGGCATCATCTCATGGAATCCCCGCAACTCCCCAAGGTCACAGTGTCACCGACCCCTCACAGATGAAGCTAAGATGTTCTGCTGGGTCTTCCCTGACCTCTTGGCCTCCGCCTACAGCGCCTTAACAATCCAGGCCCCTCCTAGACTCCAGGGTTTTTACTGGCCCCCTTCTGCCCGTAGAATGAAGCCTGAGCACAGTCATGTGACTTGGGAGGGGGACAGTAGATGACCCTCAACCGCAGAAGGCAAGCAGCCTGGAGTAGAGCCTCAGGGCCCCACCGTCTGTCCCTTAGAGGTCCAAATGCTAAAGTCGTGGTCTCTGGTCTGTCGCACTATCAGCAGATGGTGATCTCTTTAGGAGGTTGGGGCCAGGAGGGAGGAAGTTAGGTCACTTGCGACATGCTCTGCGAGATGCTATTAGGACCCATCCCCTCCTCTCTCTCTTTCTCTCTCCCTGTGTTTCTTGGCTACCGTGAGGTAAGCCACTCTGACACCATGTGTTGCCACCATAAGGTTCAGCCTGCCACGGGCCAAGAGCCACAGAGCCACGTGATTACTTACTGTGACCCTAAAGTGAAAGTTTTCCTCCTTGTGATGTGATAGTCTCAGGCTTTGTCGTCACAGAAAGCACATGGACAGTGCTTGAGTTCATCTCCAGAGGAGACGCTTCCACGGCTCTGAAGCAGCTGTCAATCAGCCGGTCAGGCACAGAGGGCAGAACCCAGGCTGCTTGACTGTCTCCGAGCCTCTGTTACACTGAGCTCACACCACTCCTCCCACATGCTGGTGTGCCCTAAGAGGCGAAAGGCAGGGAACCTGGCTCACACTGTCTAAGTGTCCCAGGCTAGCTCAACCCCTTTCTGGAGCCAGTGGCCTGAAATCGCCTGAGCGGCCTCCTCCGTGTTCCAGGGTCTCCCGGGTCCTCTCTGCCCCTTTCACCGTATTTGACTACCCCGAAGCCAGGGCAGGGGCAGCTGTCAGTCTCGTTCTCAGAGGTCTACACAGCTGTGCTGGATGGAGTCTGGGACAGCATGGGTTGGGGGCAGAAACTGAAGTAAGAGCTGGGGTTGCCAGGACAAGCAGAGGCGGTGGGGCCCAACGTGAGGCCGAAGCAGAAAGAAGTCATGCCTCTCATGTGCCTGGAAAAACCACGTAAGCTACTGCTGGCTCCCAGTGCCTTGGGGAGACGCCCCTGATTGAGACAGAAAACCAAATACTTCAAGACATGAGTAGGAGAACCTGAGAGATGGCAGGGGCCCCTTTAGCTGAATCACTCCACAAGGAGTGTGAAGACAGCTGGTGTTGGTAGAAGAACACCCCTCCCTCAATGACAGCACCCAGAGCAGCTACTGCCATCGGGGAAGTGCTGATGCACGCCTTTAATCCCAGCACTTGGGAGACTGAGGCAGGCAGATCTCTGTTCAAGGCCAGCCTGGTCTACAAGTCCCAGGACAGCCAGACAGAGAAACTGATCTTAAAAAGCAAATAAACAAACCAAAGAGCAGCCATTTCTTAAATTAAGAATGGGTTGACTACAGTAGAATTGGCAGGCTACAAGATTGAAACAGAAGGACACTCAGCGATCAGGCACACACACAGTTACAGTTCCCACCACACTCAGTTACAGTTCCCACCACACACACAGTTACAGTTCCCACCACACACACACAGTTACAGTTCACACACACACACACAGTTACAGTTCACACACACACACACACACACACACAGTTACAGTTCCCACCACACACACACACACACACACAGTTACAGTTCACACACACACAGTTACAGTTCCCACCACACACACACACAGTTACAGTTCCCACTACACACACACACACAGTTACAGTTCCCACCACACACTTGGTTACAGTTCCCACCACACACTCGGTTACAGTTCCCACCACACACTCGGTTACAGTTCCCACCACACACTCAGTTACAGTTCCCACCACACACTCGGTTACAGTTCCCACCACACACTCAGTTACAGTTCCCACCACACACTCAGTTACAGTTCCCACCACACACTCAGTTACAGTTCCCACCACACACACAGTTACAGTTCCCACCACACACTCAGTTACAGTTCCCACCACACTAAGTTACAGTCACACACACACACACACACACACACACAGTTACAGTTCCCACCACACACACAGTTACAGTTCCCACCACACACAGTTACAGTTCCCACCACACACACAGTTACAGTTCACACACACACACACACACACAGTTACAGTTCACACACACACAGTTACAGTTCCCACCACACACACACACAGTTACAGTTCCCACCACACACACACACACACACACAGTTACAGTTCCCACCACACACTCAGTTACAGTTCCCACCACACACACGGTTACAGTTCCCACCACACACACAGTTACAGTTCCCACCACACACACAGTTACAGTTCACACCACACACTCGGTTACAGTTCCCACCACACACTCAGTTACAGTTCCCACCACACACTCAGTTACAGTTCCCACCACACACTCAGTTACAGTTCCCACCACACACTCAGTTACAGTTCCCACCACACTCAGTTACAGTTCCCACACACACACACAGTTACAGTTCCCACCACACACTCAGTTACAGTTCCCACCACACACACAGTTACAGTTCCCACCACACACTCAGTTACAGTTCCCACCACACACTCAGTTACAGTTCCCACCACACACACAGTTACAGTTCCCACCACACACAGTTACAGTTCACACCACACACTCGGTTACAGTTCCCACCACACACTCAGTTACAGTTCCCACCACACACTCAGTTACAGTTCCCACCACACACTCAGTTACAGTTCCCACCACACACACAGTTACAGTTCCCACCACACACTCAGTTTCAGTTCCCACCACACACACAGTTACAGTTCCCACCACACACTCAGTTACAGTTCCCACCACACTAAGTTACAGTCACACACACACACACACACACACACAGTTACAGTTCCCACCACACACACGGTTACAGTTCCCACCACGCACACACAGTTACAGTTCCCACCACACATTCAGTTACAGTTCCCACCACACACACGGTTTCAGTTCCCACCACACACACGGTTACAGTTCCCACCACACACATGGTTACAGTTCCCACCACACACACAGTTACAGTTCACACCACACACTTGGTTACAGTTCCCACCACACACTCGGTTACAGTTCCCACCACACACTTGGTTACAGTTCCCACCACACACAGTTACAGTTCCCACCACACACACGGTTACAGTTCCCACCACACACTCAGTTACAGTTCCCACCACACACACAGTTACAGTTCCCACCACACACACGGTTACAGTTCCCACCACACACACAGTTACAGTTCCCACCACACACTCAGTTTCGCCCTGCCACCACCACCACCATGTACAGTTTCACACCCTCCACTACCTTCTCAGTTTCCCTGTGCCCTTACTCAGCTAAGGTTCCCACATACAGGATCCTCTCCATTAGGTCAAATGTTCAATCATCAGGTAAATGACTTGCCCAAGGCCACAGAGCCAGTGAGTGGTAGAGTGGGGATTTGAACCCTGAGCTGGTCTGACTGCATTCACTGTTGTCTGATAACAGAGCAGGCTTTTCTAAGCCTTGGAGTGAAGTGGACATGACATTTCCCTTCCCCAGCCTCAGCTGCCCTTCCTACTGCGAGCTACTGGATGCTGTAAGGTAATACAGGAATGTTGGATGTATGGAATAATTCTGGTCAGAGTCAGCATGTTGAGAAGGGGCTAAACACAGACCAGTGAGGCATGGGGCAAGTTCTCATTTTACCAAAGATGAAACTAAGGTCAAGCAAAGCATGCACATTACCCCTGCACCCAGGAAGTAGAGTCTAGTCTCAACCGCAGCCGTGCCTTCAGTGGGCCGGACGTTCCTGCTATAAATACAATGCTGACTCCTGGGTAACCTTAGCCTCCTCCAGGCTTGCCTGCCCAGGCACAAGGCCATAAATCGCAGAGTCTCTGCCGCCTGCTGTGTTCCCCTCTTGATGGAATTTCCCGGATGCCCTAACAAGGTACCACATTTTTTTTACAGGCTCTAGATAATTGGAGGCAGTGTTGAGCTACCTAGCTATCTCTGAATAGAAAAGGGAGGGGGGCTGTTGCTGAAGGCAGGGAGAGACCCCTGGAGTAGGGACCTAACCTGGGTACTGAGCAAAGAAAATGGGGAAGCTTGGTTCAGGTCTTTGCTAGACCCTATAGCAGTTGGATGACCTTGGGCATGCCATCTGCCCCTGGATTTCAGATTTTCTAGCTGTACAGTGGAGTTGATGTCACTCACCTCCAGGCAGTAAACGACATGTCCAAAATGGCCAGGACTAGGAAGCAGTTCTGGTGCCTGTACTTCCTTCTCTGCACTGCAGCTTATTTATTGACTAACCAGCCCTCACACTGCTGACCAAGGCGGGCAGCAGTTTTGGTGGTGCTATGTGCTCTGCGCTCCTTTATTCTTACGGTGGCATGAAGAGGAGAGCGTCTTCGGCAGCCCCTTTGAACAGACAGAAAGCTGTGCAGAAATGCCCAAGGGCTCACAGGTCTCAAGAATTTGCCTCTGCTGTCACGGTCCCGGAGCCTGGTTAGTGACAACAGGGAGATTCCACTGTAGCTTCCTGGGTCTGTTGCTGGAGGCAGGAGTCCCAGAGAAACCTGAATGGCAGGCGATGTATTCAAGGAGACCCTTTCCTACAGAGCCTTCGAGCTGCACCCACTGGCGGGTTTGATTTGCTGTTGTTTGGGGGAAAGGTGTCTCTTTCGTTTCCTATTGTTTGGTTTGTGAGACAGGGTCTCTCTCTACAGCTGAGGCTGGCCTCAGCCTCCTTAGAGGGGCATTTTTATATTCTCAGACAAAGCTCTGTGTCAAACCCATGTAGGGAGGACAAAGACCACTGCATTGCATTTTACAGCCAGGAAAATGAAGCTCGGAGCGTGGTCAGGGCCTCTGCTAAGCCAGGACAAAGTAAACCCAGCCCTAGCCTCCCTGCCTCCCAGAGCAATGGCCCTCTCTTAGTCAAGGAAGAGAGAGAGAGGACACTCTGGTCCCCAGACCCAACAAGCATGTACACTCAGTGCCACACCATTGCCCTGGGCAGGCTAAATATTGTCTTAGCCTTCCTGAAATACTCTGCCTACTGGTGGCTTTACAGACTGCTAAAAATGAGGGCTGTGCAGGCAGAGAGCTATTCCGGGTTAGGGCCTGGCCAGCCAGAGACTGCCGTTGGCTGTTCCCCAAGCACCGGTGGCCGCCACAGCCATAGCAGCAATGTTTGGCAGCCAGCCTTGCTGGCACCCAATGGAAGCAGGCGAGGTCAAGCTGCTTTTGTCCATGTCTCCCTCCCTCCCTCCCAACACACACACACACACACACACACACACACACACACACAGAGCCAGGCCCAGACTGTCCATCAGATATCACAGTGCCTCCTGGGACAGCCTGGCATGCCTGTGAATGCCCAAGAATCACCAAGGTGAGGTTTTAGGATAAAGACTCTATGGGCAAGAACTGAGCTGTGTCTCACCAAGGACGCCGCTACGGGGAGATGCCCAGGCCATGCATGCCTCTGAGCGCCTGCCCTCGGTCCCCTGTCACCCTGTCTCATGACCCAGGAGCCACTGCACTGAGGACACACCAGGCATCAGTAGGCACTTTTGTACATTACCATAATTTTCACAAACTGTAGGTTAGGCACGGAACTTCATTCTCATTGTCACCCACGGACACAGAGGCTCAGAGAACTGAAATCACTTGATCAATGTCACACAACCTAGACTCCAGAGCCCCACAGTAAATAATTGTCCTGCCCTCTGCACCCACCCTTCCCCAGGCTAGCTCAAGGAAAACATCACCGCTTGCCTACTATTTGACACAGCCAATTTCTACCACATGTCAGGTGGGTAGGACCCAGGTCTGACTGCATCCCTCCTCACCTGTAACCCTAACCACCTCCAGTGCAGAGGGTTTGGAGATCTCAGCAACATCTCAAACTGGTGGAGGGACTCAGGGTATCCCAATGGGCTCACAATCCCAGGAAACTGGCCAGGACCTGTGAGATCACCCCAGATTAATGTTTACATGCTCTCCCGTGCGTATAGTATCAGAGGCTATGCACCCTGCACCCAAGTTGAAGCCCAGCCCTCCCCTGCTTATTTCCTGCACCCTGTGGTCAGCACGGCCCCTTTTCCAGGCTGACAGTCCGAGAGTTTATTAGAGGCACAGCTTCCTGCTAAAGCCTACTAGGAAATCAGAGGGTGCGGCCACAACTGAGCTTTGAAACTCAAACTGCCTAAGCTGGACTGCAGCTCCCAGGTGTCAAGCTAGGAGGAAAGGGTCCCCACCTCACTGATGCCTGCAGCCTGTGGGGGGCCGGGTGCCCTTGGTGACCGGAGGCCTTGCCTTTGCAACCGGAGCCATGGCCGGTAAATATAGCACTGCCACTCACCAGCTGAGGGGCCCTCGCCGTCCGACATGGTGGGGGAGATGGGCAGCCAGCTGGCCACCAGCCTGCAGGGACACTCAGAGCCCTCGACAGCCGTCACCCACCCAGCCTGGCTTGGTACTGCTCCGTGTCCAGCCCCTAGGCAGTGTCCTGCCTCAGCCAGCCTGGCCACCCCCCCATGTTGGGCTGGGCAGATAAGCGCACACTCTTGGTGCCAGGAACCTGTGCGATTGGTGGATAATTCTAGGCACTGCCCTCCCCTGCCTGGGGCCTCTCCTCAGCAGCCCCGGAATGTTGCCTGAGAAGCCACTGCACCCCTGGATGCTGGACCAGTCCCCAGAACCCCAGCTCTGTAGACTATGGAATGCCTATGCCCTCCCTCCTGGTGGTTGGTCCCACCTACCAAGCCAGGACCATTTAAGGGCATTTAGTGAAGACTATCAAGGGATGCTGCCAGCGAGTGCATGCTGGTACCGGGAGACATGCAGAGCATGGCCACACTTGTCATTTCATCCTGCTTTCCAGACAGCCACATCAGGTCCGTGTCATAGACGGGGTTAAGTGACCCTGAAGGGAAACCAGCCCTCTAGGGGTGTAACCAGTATCTGGAGCCAGGCTGTCTGTCTCCAAGGCATAGGAAGCCTTGCCTTTGTTTAGCCAAGAGCACCCACACTTTTAGACACACACACACACACACACACACACACACACACACGTGTTAGGGAGCTGCGTGAAGAGCTCCCTACAGGGGAAGTGACTTCTGTGCTTGAACAGGAAGCATACAATTGAGAGGAATACAGTGCTGTATTAGTGCATTTGTGCTCTATACAAGCATATTAGTGTATGCTTGCTGTGTGCTTGTCTAAGAGTCAACTCAGTCCTCTCCCGGTTCCCACAGGGTAGTGGGAAGTCCTTGTGTCAGACCAGGGCTTCCAGAGCCATCACCGCAGTGTTGGGCTCCCTGGCCCCTGGGACCTGGGGTCATTCCAGCTGTGGGACACATAGGAAGTGAAGAAGTTTACAGAAAAAGGACCCGGGGATGAGCTCAACCAGAGCGACCTGGAATGCTTTCACATTCTCACGGGAAGAGTTGTCTGTCTGGCTACAACATCCATTCCAGGAATGTACACTAGCAGCTGCAAAGGAAAGAGGTGGCAGTCCCCAGCAGGAGAGTGGCAAGGGTCCCCAGCGTGGGCTGAAAACGATGGCACTGTCCAGGCAGGAAGCATATTTTCTTGTGGAGGGAAGCACTCAAGGCAGAAGAAACCAGATGTGCTTCCTGGAGGAGTGGGCTGGTGCTGGGCCGATGCGACTCAGAAAAATGGCCCGGGGCCTCCTGGGAACTCTTGTGTGGGTAATGAGGCCTTTCCTAACTCAAAGACCAACAGAGGGCTGAGGCCACCAGGAAAAGCGAGGGAGGAGAGCCACAGGGTCACATCTTATGCTCACCCCAGCCCTGCGCCACTGGCCGGCAGAAACTAGCAAAAGAATTCCAAGTGCAAAGTGGCCTCCGGTCTTCTGGTGCGCTCCATGCTATTCCTACACCAGGCATTTCCCATTTTTCCCTCTCCTCCCGTCTAAGGGCCCAGAGGCAGCTCAGGGGCCCCTGCACGGTGCCTCCGTTGCCCCTGACCACCACTATGACTCTGGCCTCACGATGGCCTGTCCTGGTCTCCACTGTGGATCCCTTGTTGCTTTGATGGTAATGAGCTCATCGCAAGCAAAGCTGGACAGCCCGGTAGATACACAGAGGAAGTTCAGGCATCAGGCCGGGCTGCAGTAAACGGTGCTGGAGTCCCTGGAGAGTGAATAGCTATCACGTTTGCCTGGCACTTCCCCAGTTTTATACCTGAAGGTCCTGCCTGCCTCCCGGGAATGTCCTCAGTCCCTGCAAACTGGGATTGATGGACATACTGGGTCCCTCCCAAGTAAGGCCTTATTTTAAGTGATAAAGGAGAAAGCAAACCCAGCCCCCCTGGGACTGTGTTCAGAACCTAGAGTCTCTATCTCCTCCATCCTGCACGCTTTCTCCTTCCTCCTTGACCCTGCCGCCAGGTCAGAACTACCTAGTGCTTGCAGGACGGGGTGGGCACTGGAGAGGTTTCAGAGGTGGGACTCAGACGGCGTCTCTCCTCCCAGTGGGAAGAGTGCTGCCTTTGGGGCCATGGGGTTTAAATGAGAATCCTGCTCACCCGCATAGGCTGACGGTCCCCAGTTGGTACCATTGAAAAGGAATTGGTGACATGGCCTTATTGGAGGTGTGCCACTGGGGATGGGCTCTGAGGCTCTGGAGCCTCTGTCATTCCCAATTGCTCTCTCTCTGTCTTGCCTTTTGCTCGTGGGTTAAGATGTGAGCCCATACCTGCCTGTGGCCATGCTCTCTTCCATGGTGGTCATGGTCTCTAAACCTCTGCAGCCACGAGCCCCAAAATAAATGCTTTCTTTCATTAGTTGCTTTGGTCATGGCCTTTGGTCACAACAACAGAAAAGCAATGGAGTCAGAGGGTGTGGGCAGTGGGAATTAGTACCAGGGAGCCACAGACTTTTAGGTGGGCAGCAAGTCACAGTAGGTGGCGTCTGTGACCCCAGGGAGCTAAGACCAGGAAAGGAGTGGCCATTAGAAGGGTGGTGGCATGATGTTGGGGAGTCAGACCTGCCTCTTAGGACTGGCCCTGCTCTGTGGCTTTGGCCTATGGTGCCGTCTCTGTTTCTGTCCTTCCACATGAGGAGGTGCCAATGGACACCTCTTGTTCCCTGCATGCCCAGCCTCAGCTCTCACCTCCTGCAGTAGCTGTTCTGGGTCCCTGGCATAGGTTCATTTCTCAGGAGCACATTTGCACACAGAGGAGCCTGGTGGCTCACCACAAGAGCCTAGGAGACTGCTGCAGCTGCAGCCAGGGTGGCAGGTGTGTGGCATGTCCTCGTGTGGAAGAGAAGCCAGGGTGGCAGGTGTGTGGCATGCCCTCGTGTGGAAGAGAAGCCAGGGTGGCAGGTGTGTGGCATGTCCTCGTGTGGAAGAGAAGCCAGGGTGGCAGGTGTGTGGCATGCCCTCGTGTGGAAGAGAAGCCAGGGTGGCAGGTGTGTGGCATGTCCTCGTGTGGAAGAGAAGCCAGGGTGGCAGGTGTGTGGCATGCCCTCGTGTGGAAGAGAAGCCAGGGTGGCAGGTGTGTGGCATGCCCTCGTGTGGAAGAGAAGCCAGGGTGGCAGGTGTGTGGCATGTCCTCGTGTGGAAGAGAAGCCAGGGTGGCAGGTGTGTGGCATGCCCTCGTGTGGAAGAGAAGCCAGGGTGGCAGGTGTGTGGCATGCCCTCGTGTGGAAGAGAAGCCAGGGTGGCAGGTGTGTGGCATGCCCTCGTGTGGAAGAGAAGCCAGGGTGGCAGGTGTGTGGCATGTCCTCGTGTGGAAGAGAAGCCAGGGTGGCAGGTGTGTGGCATGCCCTCGTGTGGAAGAGAAGCCAGGGTGGCAGGTGTGTGGCATGTCCTCGTGTGGAAGAGAAGCCAGGGTGGCAGGTGTGTGGCATGTCCTCGTGTGGAAGAGAAGCCAGGGTGGCAGGTGTGTGGCATGCCCTCGTGTGGAAGAGAAGCCAGGGTGGCAGGTGTGTGGCATGTCCTCGTGTGGAAGAGAAGCCAGGGTGGCAGGTGTGTGGCATGCCCTCGTGTGGAAGAGAAGCCAGGGTGGCAGGTGTGTGGCATGTCCTCGTGTGGAAGAGAAGCCAGGGTGGCAGGTGTGTGGCATGCCCTCGTGTGGAAGAGAAGCCAGGGTGGCAGGTGTGTGGCATGTCCTCGTGTGGAAGAGAAGCCAGGGTGGCAGGTGTGTGGCATGTCCTCGTGTGGAAGAGAAGCCAGGGTGGCAGGTGTGTGGCATGCCCTCGTGTGGAAGAGAAGCCAGGGTGGCAGGTGTGTGGCATGTCCTCGTGTGGAAGAGAAGCCAGGGTGGCAGGTGTGTGGCATGTCCTCGTGTGGAAGAGAAGCCAGGGTGGCAGGTGTGTGGCATGTCCTCGTGTGGAAGAGAAGCCAGGGTGGCAGGTGTGTGGCATGCCCTCGTGTGGAAGAGAAGCCAGGGTGGCAGGTGTGTGGCATGCCCTCGTGTGGAAGAGAAGCCAGGGTGGCAGGTGTGTGGCATGTCCTCGTGTGGAAGAGAAGCCAGGGTGGCAGGTGTGTGGCATGTCCTCGTGTGGAAGAGAAGCCAGGGTGGCAGGTGTGTGGCATGTCCTCGTGTGGAAGAGAAGCCAGGGTGGCAGGTGTGTGGCATGTCCTCGTGTGGAAGAGAAGCCAGGGTGGCAGGTGTGTGGCATGTCCTCGTGTGGAAGAGAAGCCAGGGTGGCAGGTGTGTGGCATGCCCTCGTGTGGAAGAGAAGCCAGGGTGGCAGGTGTGTGGCATGTCCTCGTGTGGAAGAGAAGCCAGGGTGGCAGGTGTGTGGCATGTCCTCGTGTGGAAGAGAAGCCAGGGTGGCAGGTGTGTGGCATGTCCTCGTGTGGAAGAGAAGCCAGGGTGGCAGGTGTGTGGCATGCCCTCGTGTGGAAGAGAAGCCAGGGTGGCAGGTGTGTGGCATGCCCTCGTGTGGAAGAGAAGCCAGGGTGGCAGGTGTGTGGCATGCCCTCGTGTGGAAGAGAAGCCAGGGTGGCAGGTGTGTGGCATGTCCTCGTGTGGAAGAGAAGCCAGGGTGGCAGGTGTGTGGCATGCCCTCGTGTGGAAGAGAAGCCAGGGTGGCAGGTGTGTGGCATGTCCTCGTGTGGAAGAGAAGCCAGGGTGGCAGGTGTGTGGCATGCCCTCGTGTGGAAGAGAAGCCAGGGTGGCAGGTGTGTGGCATGCCCTCGTGTGGAAGAGAAGCCAGGGTGGCAGGTGTGTGGCATGCCCTCGTGTGGAAGAGAAGCCAGGGTGGCAGGTGTGTGGCATGTCCTCGTGTGGAAGAGAAGCCACGGAGATGCTCACTTTTGGCCCTGACAAAAGGCAAGGGCCAGAAGGAATCTGGTGACACACAGATCAGGTCGGACACCAGCTCTACAAGGGCCTCAGGATGAATGGACAAGCCTGGGCGCAACCTTGATACCCTCTCTGGCAGGGCTGCTGAAGTGCCACAAGGAACCTTCTGCCTCCTTCCTTGGAGCTGTCCCACCCTGTGTCAGCTCCTGTGTGCAGGCCACTCCCCCTTCCTGTCCTTGGCCTCAAGTCCCTTCCTGTTATCTTTATTGTGGGACATGTGTTAGGGGAAAACAACAACTTGATTCTCTTGTCCTAGAGGTCATGACAGCAGTGAAGGAACCCACTGCGTGCATGAGAGGTAGTGGGGGGGGTGCATGTGTTTATACATGTGTTTGGTAGTGGACATGTGCTCCCATGTGAGAACACACATATGTGCATCTGTGTGTTTTACATGCATAGATGTGCATGTGTGTGTGAAGGAAGCATTGGCACATGAGCTTCTGCCAGCTCATGCTGAAGTTGACTATCTCTAGCTCACCAGCATCTGGTGCCAATTCCAACAACTACTGGGGGCGGGGAACACAGCGTGGTGGCCTGCCACTGCCAGGGCTCTGTGCAGTCACCTGAGGACCCAGGCTGCCGCAAATGCTGAAGTCTGGGTGACATGGTCATAGAGGAGGCCATTTCCTACCTGTCTCCCTCAGCTGCACTATCTTTCCCCAGTTCATCTGGCCTGGCCCTGGGTGTCCAGAATCTCCTCTTTGCTAGGGACACCTTCCCTCTCTACCTGGAGTGGGAGAACACATAACCTCTCACGGGTCCTCAGTGGGTAGGACTTGAAGCCTGGTACATGTCTACACTGAACATGCCTACATGCTTCCTGACCAGGTAGCCTTGTGGAAGAGGTCTGACCTTTGTATGTGGGCTGACCAAGATCTAGCCCACAGAAGTGCTTCTCCAGTGTTCTAACAACGCTGATTAGAACAGACACCTCCTCCAGCTAGGATAAGGTCAGACACACCCAGCTGTACACAGCCTGAGACACACACATGAACACACAGACATACATGGAGACTCACATACATCAAATATGCAAAGAGGAGACGACAGGAACATAGAGATACTGAGAAACCCTAGCAGACACAAATGTGTACTAATGGGGCTTACACACACACAGGTCCACATACATGGGATTTACTTCTATGAGACTCCACCATAGGAAGCATATGCATATGGGAAATACACAGGCATTCATGCGTGTGCATGTGTGCCCACACACACTTACACACACCTGGTGTTCCAGCACAGTTCTGGAGAAGAATTCTACATAGCCAGCTCCCCTGGCCAGCCCAGGTACCTAAGTAAAACACTTCCTGGATGGCTGGCAGGCTCCAGGCCAGGAGAAAGGCTGGGCAGGACAGTCCAGCTGCTCCGGTATCACTGGGTGGGAGCAGACTGTGTCTCCTCAGGTCAAAGCTCCCACATCCGGCTTAGATCCCTAGGAATCCTACCTTTGGTGACAGCAGGAAAGGCTCATGGGAAAGCGTCCCACCCTTGGGTCTGTAAGCAGGCAAGGCAGGTGGACACTGAAGCCCCCACCCCGCCTTGGGTCCTGTGACAGGGAAGACCCCCTTAAGCCATATTTCTAGAACTGGGACCTCGCCCAAACATGCCATTGTAATTAGTGCTCAACGGGCCATCCAGGCGGCCTCTGCTAGTACTCTCCTTGGGGGTCTCTCACTCAGAGATAGGTTCTTGCCCTGGTACAGGGGCCAGCAAAGGGCTTGGTCACAGACTCTGCTCTTGGGCTAAACCCCAGGCAAGGCCTGAGGAGGGCGTGGGAAGCAGAAATGGGTCCCTTGACTCCCGCCCATCGCCATCCCCTCACAGGATAGACTCTGGAACCTGGCTGGCCACCTGAACAGACAAGATGCTCTCTTGCAGCTGCCCCACCCCCACCCCGTTCTTACTTCTGCCAAGCTCCCTTTGGGACAGTGGGGAACAGAACACAGCACAGTGGGTACAGCCCTGTGAGCTAGCTCCCAACCTCCTTTTAGACGCCACTCTCTCAGAGCATCAGAACCCACACCTTACCCCTGGCAGTGAGAATTCCCAGCATGCCTCCTGCTGTGGTGGCCGCTCTGTCTACTTGGGTCCCAAGGGGACGGCCAGTATAAAGTGTGTACCTGAGAGTGGCTCTCCCGCCCGGGGAGAGCAGGGACTCAGAGCCCATGTCCTCCACATGCTTGTGTCCACGTTTACAAGGGGACTCCAGAAAAGGTCACCTCTGCTTAGAGACAGGCAAGGGGACAGCAACCCCCAGAGCTCCTGGGGAGGGCACCTCAAGCGTGGAGAGAGCCTGGACTCAGGCCCCTCCCATTTGTGCATTGCCCACCAGTGGTCCCATCTGTGGACTGGGTTCAGCTGGCTTTAGATGGAAGGGTTCCCCTTTCCAGCACCCCCAGTCCAGGCCCATCTCCAGGAACGGCACTGAAAATTGACCGTCAGGGTGGTGGCCAGCAGGACACCGTCCTGGCACCTCCCAACCCCAGCCCCCCCCCCCACCAGCAGGGTGCAGAAGATACAGAACACCTTGTCACAGTGGGTGAGCAGGCCATCCCAGAGCTGCTCCAGGGTGGCCCCATGTGGCTCCTCTGGGAACTGCAAGTCTTTCCTAAGCCTGTCCGTTCCTTCCGGGAGCGAGCAATACTTTAATAATCTGGCGGGAGGAATGCACAGGCTTTGTGCCCGCTCCACCCGATCTGAGAACTCGCCTAACTGCTCCACCAGCCCAAGGAGTGATGAGGGGACTGAAGTCCAAGCTCCAAAGCCAGTGACAGGTGGGGTCAGGATTTGACCTGTGCTGGGCTGAGACCCTGCCCCTCACAGACAGCCCACAGCGTGGTAGGGGGCTGAGCCCCCTACAGGGGGTGGCAGAGGGCCCTTCCTGTCCTCTGTCCCTTCATCCTCTAGGTCCCGGCACAGAGATCTACCTCGGGCCTGCAGTGACAGCTAGAAAGGGCCATGAGTCTGTCCTGACTCCATTCTGACTGTGATCCTGACTTTTCCATTTCCTGTCCTCTGGGAGGATTTGGGGCAGTAAGTATGTGAAGGCTCGGGCTCAGCAATGATCAGTCCAAGCCAAAAGATGCTAGCACGGGGAATTTGCTGCTTCTAGAAGGAACTGACCCTCCCCGTGAGGCCCTCTACAGTGCGGAGGCCCAGTGACCTGTGACCCTTTCAGGTGGGTGATGGGGAAGGTACTGTCCTGCAGGGGTCTGCCAGGTTCAGCCATAGCAGCAAACGGGGGCTGGCATGCACGGGGCAGGCGGCTGGTGAACTTCAGAGATGCCCCAGGCAGGGTGTGGGAGTGGCGGCAGGTCAGGGCTGAGGACAACATGAAGCATAAAGTGCCTATGAAAAAGGGTTGGTGGGACAGTGACAAGTCAGGGATGGCTTTGCCTGTAAAACACAGGTCAAGCATGGCTATTCTCAGGTAGTGGTGACTGAGTCTGGTCAGGGCACTGGACAGAGACAGGCAGGAGCTGGAGTGCAACCGGAGCCTGGCCTGCAGCTCCAGAGGCGCCTCCTGTCCCCTGCTGAGGCCAAACCCCCTCCCCAATCCCTCAGAGGCTCAGACCAAAGTCCTTGTACAGAGCAACCTGGGCTGCGGCAGGGACAGGCCGGAACCCAGGCACACACTTCCGGCTCCCAGCTCCCCCCAGGCCCCAGCTGCATGGAGCAATCACTGCCCTTTCTTGGCCTTGGTCTCCTCATTGTCCCTTGGGAAGTTTCTGGGAGCCATGGTCAGGCAATGGACAAGGGAGGTCCTCACAGGTCTCCACTCTCCAGGTGCAGGCGGGGCCTTCACGGGTGACCGCAGTTTTTCACTGATGCAGCTCCCAGTGGGGAAGAGCTGAGACCATCCCCCCTGGACTGGCCTAGAGCACATGCCCGGCCTGTAAAAGGGCGGCTTCCGCTGCCTTGAGGCCTGACACACTTCCAAACCTCAGGGCTGCCAAGAGCTTCCGCTGGCTATGTCAGCCGCACAACACTGCCCACAGGTGTCAGCGCATGCCCACATCACCCACAAGAACCAGTCCTGCCCCCCTCCAATCAAGCTCTCTGTGCCAGGACCCCTCATGTAACCCCAGAGCCACTCAGCGCCCTCTGCACAGACTAGCCATAGGGAACTAGTTTCTGCTAAAGCAGGGCCCTTCTGGTAATACACAGACTCTTGCACAGTGGTATTGTCCAGGCCTCTCTAGGGACATTTATAAGCAGGCAGCTTCTAGAGTTGTACCAGTCCCCGGGGACCAACCTCGTCGCCCCACCCTGCACCCAGAAGAAAGAAGAGCATTGTGGCCTGGGTGGCCGTTCATTCATGCAGTCAACACACATTTATTGGGCATCGACTCTGTCCCAGACCCTAGTTAGCAACAGGGGCCTCAGAGGCGATATGCACACGGACCCTGCCCCGTGGCACTCACAGCCTGGCAGGGCAGCTGGTCACATGAGCAGACATTCACAATACAGTGTGGTCAGTGTGTTAGAGGTAGCACAAGTGACAGAGGGGGCACAGAGGACGGACCCTGGCCCCGCGTGGGTAGCAAGGAGGTCTTCCTGGGGGATGTGTCACGTGAAGATTTTAGGGAGTGAGCAAGAGTTAGGGTGTCTCTTTTGAGGGTGTGGCCAGTGCAGAACTTCAGAGGCTCAGGAGAGACGGTGGTGGTGGTGGTGGTGGTGGCTGGGAGTCAGGCAGAGCCCACCAGAAAGGGCGGAAAAGCCAGCAGATGGCAGGAAGCACTGAGGGTGTGAAGCAGGTAAGGGTACAGGGCCCGCCAGGAGCCATCATGGAAGGGGCAGAAGAAGGGTCGGGGTGCCGGTGGGTGGCCATGGGCGGCAATGGGGCCCAATGAGGCCCTGGCCCCAGGAGTCTCACCTTACCCAGGGCTCAGCAGGGTGGGGGTGGGGGTGCAGGCTGCCAGCCCCGGGGCCTCAGGGTGCACAGCACTGGGTCGAGTGGCTTGAGGGTAGCCTGCTCTTGCAGCCCAAAGCGCTGCCCAGGCACCAGCCGGAACTCGAGCCTCTGAAGCAGCTTGGCCATAACAACCTTCACCTCCATCTACGGAGGCAGGGAGCGGAAGGAAGGAGGGGAAGGGAAGGAGGGCAGGGGGGAGGGAGGGAGCAGAGGACAGGGAAGGGAAGAAGGAGGTGGTAGCGGAAGGGTGAGAGTCAAGAAAAGGGAGGAGAGAGAGGCAGGGAAGAAGCACAAATGCATAGGTTCTCCTGTCAAGCACACTCAGTCCCCAGCACCCGCCCCAGCATGCCCCCCAGTCATTTCATGGAGGCCCCTGACCCTCCACATCCTACCTGAGCAAACTGTTGCCCGATGCAGGAGCGGTGGCCCAGGGAGAAGGGGAAGTAGGTGAATCGAGGCCTGCAGGAGAGAAGCCCTTCAGGGTCAGTACAAGGAGTGGGGGTCCACACAACTGTCCCCTCCTATGACCAGGTCGGGGCCAGGAGCAGAGCCAACGTCAGCAAACTGCTGAGCTGTGCCCCTGGGCAGGAATGATGGTTAGTGTTAATCATCAACTTGGCAGAACTAGAAGCCACGAGGAGGAAAGCCTGTAGAGAGTTATCCTGATTGCACTGATTGATCAGGAAGCCCCGCCCACCGCGTGCGGCCCTCGTTCTTCAGGCAGGGCATCCTGGACTGCATAAGATGCAGGGAGTCAGGCAAGCACTGACATAACATTCCCTGGCCTCCCTGCTTCCATGCTGAATAAGCCACGCCCTAGCTGCCTCAGGACCTCCCCCACTTAAGTCAATTTTGTCAGAGGATTTATCACAGCAACAGAAAAGAAACTTGAGACAGCAGTGTTCCTGAGCTGTGATGTCCCCCTCAGCCCCCTCCCGGGGTCCTGGAAGAATGTGTTCTGTGGGCACAGAGGGCTCAGCCCAGGAGCCTTCACCCACAGACCCCATCGTGGCAGCTCACAGAGGGACTTACTTGGGCGCTCCAGGGCTGAAACGGTCGGGGTTGAAGGTCAGCGGGTCTTCAAAGTAGGTGTCCATCCTCCCCATGACATAGGTGCTGAACTGCCAGGCAAAGGGGCTGGTGCCTCTGGTTCCCAGGGCCTTCCTCATGCACCTCCCAACCCATTTCCGCCCCCACCCCACCCCGCTCATGTGGAACACAGCCCCTTTCTACCTATTTAGGTACATGTGACAATCCACTCTCCCCCTGGAAAACCTCAAAGAGGAAGCCAGGGGACACTGGTACAGCCATTACCATCGGGGCTTGCTGGATCATCCCCTGGGGCAGTCACAGTGACCTGTCTTAAGGACAACAGGGCTCAGGGACTTACCTGAAGTCACCCAGGAACTAAGTGGTCACAGACTGGGCCTGGGGCTGGGAGGCACCTCCATCCCCCACCCCCACCCCCATCACTGGAGGCTGGCCCCTCCTTCACCTCAGCCTCACTTCAGCCTTCAGAGCAGACGCTAGGGAGGCACTGAACTCACAGTGTAGCAAGTAGCATGCAGAGATGGGCGGGAGGTTAGCATGCAGAGATGGGCGGGAGGTTAGCATGCAGAGATGGCGGGAGGTTAGCATGCAGAGATGGCAGGAGGTTAGCATGCAGAGATGGGCAGGAGGTTAGCATGCAGAGATGGGCGGGAGGTTAGGAGGGCTGTTACAAACAATGAGCCCCACGGTGAGTGAAGGATACACAACAGAACCACACACAATCCATCTGGATGCAACAGGTCGAGGGCAGGAGGAGAACAAAGAGGACTGGAGTGGGAGAAGCCCATAAGGGAAGAGAGGAGCTAGGAAAGTGTCAGGGGAGGTGATGGGGAATGTCCCCTTGTATGCTGTGAATGTATGTTATTGATTGATGAATAAAGCTATTTCGGCCAATGGACAGGAGGATGTAGGCAGGTAGGAGGTATACTTGGAGCAACCAGACTAGGAATGCTACGCGGAGGAATTTGGAGAGTAAGGTGTGCAAGGGAGAGTCCATGCAGCCACCGAAGGAGTAATACATGCCAGAGTAATACAGGTAAGCCGTGCCTCGTAGCAGTACAGTTCAATAGAAATAGGTTAATCATTAAGAGAGAGCTAGACAATAAGAAGCCTGAGCCACAGGCCAAACAGTTTATAATTAATATAAGCCTCTGTGTGTTTATGTGGGGCTAAATGACTGTGGGACCAGTGGGACAGAAACTCCATCATCAAATGGCACCCAACACGGGGCAAGAATTTCCGTGTAAAATGGAGCTGCAGTGGACTTCCTACTTTTAAAATCTCACGCAGGCCATGGAGCAGAGACGCTGTGGGCTCGAACACAGCATGGCAGATTCCTGCCAAGGTACACAGAGGCCATCTCCAAGCCGTACAGCATGCTGCATGCGGGGCACATTTGGCTTTCGCTCATACAGACAAAAATGGTTTGCGGGCAGTGTTCTACAAGCTGCTTGATGGTGGCAGATGACAGCTGAGTCGGTGAGCACGGCTCCCAGAGCTGGTGGTAAACACAGCCCCATCTGGTTGGAGCAAGCCACCGCCACACCTGATTTTTTAGAGTCTCAGCAGACAAGACAGTGAGTTCCTGTCTCTCCCTGCTTACATCCTGTTTCCACCCAGCTATCTCACTTCCTGTCTGTCTGTGTAGACCTCCAGACCTCTATGGTTACCTAGTGGCAAACTCCACTTTCTGACCTTCAGACAGGCTTTATTTGTACAAGTGAGATATCACCTCAGGGAGGGGCAAAGACTGGGGAGATGGTCCAGTGGTTAGAGTGCTTGCTACATAAGCCTGAGGGCCCAGAGCCCAGGGGCACACTAAGATGCTGGGTGAGCATGGCTGCCCTGCTGCAGCTCCGGCCTCAGGAGGCAGAGAGAAGGCCCCAGAGCAAGCTGGCCAGCTCGCCGCATCGCAAGCTTTGGGTGTGGTAGAGAGACCCTGGCTCTGCAGTAGGTGGAAAAGGGCTGAGGATGGTTCTGACATCAACCTCCAGCTTCCACATTCATGAGCACCCCAGTGCATGCAAACATCCCACACTCGGGGCCACACACATGTATGTACACCACACACACACAAAATGGACTCACGGAGGACTCCAAGAACATTCCATAGCTCCCTCCTGCCTGCTCTGGAGCCCCGGGGAAGTGAGTAAGCCTCACTGAGTGTGGAGCACATCACTGTGTGTGGAGCGCCTCACTGTGTGTGCAGCATCTCACTGAGTGTGGAGCACCTCACTGTGTGTGGAGCGCCTCACTGTGTGTGCAGCATCTCACTGTGTGTGGAGCACATCACTGTGTGTGGAGCACCTCACTGTGTGTGGAGCGCCTCACTGAGTGTGGAGCACCTCACTGTGTGTGCAGCACATCACTGTGTGTGCAGCATCTCACTGTGTGTGGAGCACCTCACTGTGTGTGCAGCATCTCACTGTGTGTGGAGCACCTCACTGTGTGTGGAGCACCTCACTGTGTGTGCAGCACATCACTGTGTGTGGAGCACCTCACTGTGTGTGCAGCATCTCACTGTGTGTGCAGCACCTCACTGTGTGTGGAGCACCTCACTGTGTATGGAGCGCCTCGCTGTGTGTGGAGCACCTCGCTGTGTGTGGAGCGCCTCATTGTGTGTGGAGCACATCACTGTGTGTGGAGCACATCACTGTGTGTGGAACACATCACTGTGTGTGGAGCACCTCACTGTGTGTGGAGCACCTCACTGTGTGTGGAGCACATCACTGTGTGTGGAGCACATCACTGTGTGTGGAGCATCTCACTGTGTGTGCAGCATCTCACTGTGTGTGGAGCACCTCACTGTGTGTGGAGCACCTCACTGAGTGTGGAGCACATCACTGTGTGTGGAGCACATCACTGTGTGTGCAGCATCTCACTGTGTGTGGAGCACCTCACTGTGTATGGAGCGCCTCGCTGTGTGTGGAGCGCCTCACTGTGTGTGGAGCACCTCACTGTGTGTGGAGCGCCTCATTGTGTGTGGAGCACATCACTGTGTGTGGAGCACATCACTGTGTGTGGAGCACATCACTGTGTGTGGAGCACCTCACTGAGTGTGGAGCACTTCACTGTGTGTGGAGCACATCACTGTGTGTGGAGCATCTCACTGTGTGTGGAGCGCCTCACTGTGTGTGGAGCACCTCACTGAGTGTGGAGCACATCACTGTGTGTGGAGCACATCACTGTGTGTGCAGCATCTCACTGAGTGTGGAGCACCTCACTGTGTGTGCAGCACATCACTGTGTGTGCAGCATCTCACTGAGTGTGGAGCACATCACTGTGTGTGCAGCACATCACTGTGTGTGCAGCATCTCACTGTGTGTGGAGCACCTCACTGTGTGTGGAGCACCTCACTGTGTGTGCAGCACATCACTGTGTGTGGAGCACATCACTGTGTGTGGAGCGCCTCACTGTGTGTGCAGCATCTCACTGTGTATGGAGCACATCACTGTGTGTGG
Source organism: Cricetiscus sungorus (assembly GCA_030556225.1). Lineage (NCBI taxonomy): Eukaryota > Metazoa > Chordata > Mammalia > Rodentia > Cricetidae > Cricetiscus > Cricetiscus sungorus. The sequence goes on from JANBXA010000588.1 coordinate 4,989,066, forward strand.
AGCGCCTCACTGTGTGTGGAGCACATCACTGTGTATGGAGCACTTCACTGTGTGTGGAGCGCCTCACTGTGTGTGGAGCGCCTCACTGTGTGCGGAGCACATCACTGCTTGTGGAGCACTTCCTTTCTAGATCTGTCTGCTAGACATGTGAAGGGTAGAAGAGGACCTGGCAGGGTCACAGGGACACTCAGGCAAGCACAGGGTAGCCAGGAAAGTGACTGTCATGATGGTAATAGGCCTATGGCTTCCCTGAACTCAAATTGTCCACCCTGGGAACAATCAGGCCAGCCCGCCTGAGGGTCCCACGCACCAGGAGAGGAGTGTTGCCAGGGACTCTGACTCCATCGATCAGGGTCTCCTCCTCCAGCAGGCGAAAGGTGCCCCATGCTGGTGGGTACAGCCTCAGAGACTCTTTTAGGACCTACAGAAGATATGCAAAAAAGAGGATGCAGGGAACCAGGAGACCCCAAGCCAGAAGCAGAGCACTCCGCCCCCATCCCATCCCCGCTGAACACACGCCCGCCCCAGGATGCCACCCTGGCCCTGGTGTCCAACCCCTTATGTGACAAAGGAGAAGGAAACAGGGGTAGCATTGGGACAGAAGGGCAGGGCCCCACTCCCCCCAGAGGATGGCTGCCTGGGGCACAGGGGGGTCCTACACTTGGCGGAATGGGAGGGCGCTGAGCGAGCTCCGCAGGGAAAGGCTTTGGAACCAGTGTTGTCTGGGGGTGCAGGTTCAGACCCATTTATAAATGGCCACTTTCCAACCCTGGCTGCATTCTGGGGGGTGGGAGCACATCTCCATCCCGCTGTTGAATCTAGGGGCACTTGAGTTCCAGGGGGCCCAGTGAGGCAACAGGGCTGACCCCACCTCTACCCATAGCGGCTTACCCACACTGCATACCTGGGACAGGTACTGCAGCCTCCCCAGATCTTCATAGTCCAGGTGCCTCTTGGAACCGACAACCTCATCCACCTCGGCCTGCAGCCTGCCAGGTAAGACACAGAAATTCACGTCTGGAGAGAGACCTCCGCCCTTTAAAGTGGCATTTAAAGTAAGGGTGGAAGACAGGTCAAAGAGCAGGGCCCGGGGTTCCCACCAGCACACATGGCCTTCGCCAGGGAAAGACAGCTGCATCCCAGCCCTGGAGTGGAGCCTTCAAACAGCAACCTCAGATGCAACCTTAGAAAGGTTGCACACACCCCCACAGCCCTTTACAGAGCGTGCCCACCACAGTGACTGCCGGAGGCTACAACCAGAAATGCGGGTAAGAACGTCCGGGGAGGCTGCAGCCTTAGCTGTATCTGACCACTTCACACCCATCAGGACGGCGGGCAGCAAGTAAGAAGTAAATAACATTTCAAGACTCGAAAATAACAGATAACTCGAAGCCAAGGACGAGCTGGGATGCGGGTGGAGTGCGGGTGGGGACAGAAAGCTGTGTAGCTACCATGGAAAGCAGGGTGGTAGCGCCACATGGTTAAAATCAGAATTCTGGTCTGGTGGTGCTGCCTCAGGTATAAACCCACGAGCTCTGAAGGTGGTAACCCATGGTGCAGAACACGCAAGAGCCTTGAGGACTCAATGCTGAGCTGACATAACCCAAGCACATACAGACACACGCTGGACAAGTGTCTACACAGATCGCTGCACCAGAGTCTGGGAGAGCCGGCTGCTTGGGGGAGGGTCAGGTGGGGAGGGGGGGAAGGCCCTGGGGTCAGGTGGGGGGGGGGAAGGCCCTGGGGTCAGGTGGGGGGGGGAAGGCCCTGGGGTCGGGTGAGGGGGGGGGAAAGGCCCTGGGGTCAGGGGGGGGAAGGCCCTGGGGTCAGGTGGGGGGGAAAGGCCCTGGGGTCAGGTGGGGGGGGAAAGGCCCTGGGGTCAGGTGGGGGGGGAAAGGCCCTGGGGTCAGGTGGGAGGGGGGGAAAGGCCCTGGGGTCAGGTGGGGGGGGAAAGGCCCTGGGGTCAGGTGGGGGGGGGAAGGCCCTGGGGTCAGGTGGGGGGGAAAGGCCCTGGGGTCAGGGGGGGGGAAAGGCCCTGGGGTCAGGTGGGGGGGAAAGGCCCTGGGGTCAGGTGGGGGGGAAAGGCCCTGGGGTCAGGTGGGGGGGGAAAGGCCCTGGGGTCAGGTGGGGAGGGAAAGGCCCTGGGGTCAGGTGGGGGGGGAAAGGCCGTGGGGTCAGGTGGGGGGGAAAGGCCCTGGGGTCAGGTGGGGGGGAAGGCCCTGGGGTCAGGTGGGGGGAAGGCCCTGGGGTCAGGGGGGAAGGCCCTGGGGTCAGGTGGGGGGAAGGCCCTGGGGTCAGGTGGGGGGGAAGGCCCTGGGGTCAGGGGGGGGGAAGGCCCTGGGGTCAGGGGGGGGAAGGCCCTGGGGTCAGGTGGGGGGGGAAGGCCCTGGGGTCAGGGGGGGGAAGGCCCTGGGGTCAGGTGGGGGGGGGAAGGCCCTGGGGTCAGGGGGGGGAAGGCCCTGGGGTCAGGTGGGGGGAAGGCCCTGGGGTCAGGTGGGGGGGAAGGCCCTGGGGTCAGGGGGGGGAAGGCCCTGGGGTCAGGGGGGGGGGAAGGCCCTGGGGTCAGGTGGGGGGGGAAGGCCCTGGGGTCGGGGGGGGAAGGCCCTGGGGTCAGGTGGGGGGGGAAGGCCCTGGGGTCAGGGGGGGGAAGGCCCTGGGGTCAGGTGGGGGGGAAGGCCCTGGGGTCAGGGGGGGGGGGGAAGGCCCTGGGGTCAGGTGGGGGGGAAGGCCCTGGGGTCAGGGGGGGGGAAGGCCCTGGGGTCAGGTGGGGGGAAGGCCCTGGGGTCAGGGGGGGGGAAGGCCCTGGGGTCAGGTGGGGGGAAGGCCCTGGGGTCAGGTGGGGGGGGAAGGCCCTGGGGTCAGGTGGGGGGGGAAGGCCCTGGGGTCAGGTGGGGCCAGGCCTGCAGCACAACATCAATACACTTCCTGTCCTTAGGCTTCAAATGTGACTTGTTTCCCAGTTTCTGGGGTGGAATCTGAGCCTTGGGCATGCTAAGCAAGTTCTGTGACCCTGAGAACACCCCAATCTGCTTCAAAGTGCATATTCCTAGTGAATGTATACACACATATATAAATACATATATATTTATTTAAGATCCAGTACACGGTTTTTAAAATCTTGTGTATATCGGGGTTTTGCCTGCACGTCATGTCTGTACACAATGCAGGCAATGCCTGTGGAGGCCAGAAGGCTCTGAATCTCCTGGGCTAGAGTTACAAATGGTTGTAGGTCACCGTTTGGGTGCTGGAAATCAAACCTGGGTCCTCTGCAAAAGCAGCCAGAGCTCGTGACCACTGAGCCACCTCTCCAGTCCCCAACAAGGTATGCTATGCTCTCAGGCCATCTCTCTCTTCTGTCCTTTGTGCTGGTGACCATCCATGCTTGTGCCCCTTCCCAAGACTTCCTACAGCATCTTGCGTGGCCTGGGGCTCTGAGCTTGGCTCTGTCTGCTCTCTGACACTCCTGAGGAGCCCATCTGCCGAGGAAGCCAGCTGGGATCTGACCAGCTCAGGCACTGTGTCCCCGGCCCTCCATGGTCCTGCCACCTAAAGGGCTGGTGGTCAGGCCCAGCTGGGGTACTCTGTGCACAGTAGGAGGATTAGGGCCACAGTGCTAGCCCGCAGCTCTTGGTCTCTTAGCAAACAAAGACTGGGAGCCAACAGTCCCTGGAGAAGACACTGCTGGGCTGGGGCAGTGGGGGTAGAGAGGGTGGAGGGGCAAGGTGATGGCTACATCAAGGACCCCAGATGGCCTGAGGAGTGTGGACATGTTCTCCAGCCACAAGCAGAGGGCAGAGCCTGTAGGCCAGGAAGCAAGGCTCTGGGGTAGAGGGAAGCAGATCCGTTGGAGGGTTCCAGCCATGGCATGTGGGGACAGGTAGCCCTTGGAAAGACATCAGAAAAGCCCTTTGCCAGTCCCCAGGGCCGCTCTCATACCTTGCCACGATCTCCGGCTGGCGAGACAGCTCCATCACTGTGAAAGCCAAGTGGTTGGCAGAAGTCTCATGACCTGAAGGAAGGGAAGTCACCATTCTGAGTGGGACTGCAGGGTTGCCCACCCCCTACCCCGTGATTCCGGATTCCTGTTAGCATCTGAAACCCCACCTCTTCCTTCTCCATGGCTGTGATATGAAAGAGACCGTCTCTCTGTCTGTCTGTCTCTGTCTGTCTGTCTCTGTGTTCCCTCTTCTGGCCAGTGGGTGAGAAAGCCTGCCCCATACCTCCACTTAGTTGCTCTGAAAGACACGGCTTCCATCCTCTGCCCAGCTGTCCCCATTTTACAGAAAAGAAAGCCAAAGGGATGTGTGTGGTGCCCACACCTTTAATCCCAGCACTTAGGAGGCAGAGGCAGGAGGATGTCTCTGAGTTTGAGGTCAACCTGGTCTACAAATTATCTCAAAAAAAAAAAAAAAAGCTGAAGCTAGGAAGAACTGGAAGTTACAAGTGTTTGAGTCCATGGCCCTGCCCTGTCCTGCCCTGCCCTGCCCTGCCCTGCCCTCTGTGTGCCTACCCAAAGCTTTCAGTTACCCTGAGTCCAAGAAGGAAAGAGCCCTCCAGTCACAGGGACTGATAAGACACCTCCCCAGTCAAAGGCCAGGGTCCTTCCGGAAAAGCTATGGTCAGGAAGGATGTCATCAAGTTGATAGGGTCAAAACCCTCCAGGGGTGACTTGGCTGGGGGAGGGGCACTGAGTCTCATGACTGCACTGGAGAGGGGCAAACAGCTCAGCAGGTAGCCGCCAGTGACGAGCCAAGCCATCTCACAGCCAGCTGGCACAGGGAGGTGAGGCCACCTGCTCCTAGAGTCTCCCCTAAGACAGCTCAGGAGTGGCCAGCCCTGGGCAGCCTGAGCTGTGAGCAGCACAGCACCCCCTCCTGGGCCCCCAGCTCCACACAGGCCAAGGCTCAGGCTGGGACGTGAGGAAGGAAGGCCTGTTCAGTCCTCACTGGGAGACAGGTGGAAGCTGGAGGGCATCACAAAGTGGGAAGAGGAAGCTGGGGCTCTGCAGGAGTTCCACACTGGCCCTGCTTCCCAGAGGGAAAGACCTGCCGTTCATTCAGGGCTAGATTTTACTGTTCTTTCTTTCCTGTGTGCGTGTAGGGGACTACACATTCATAGCAGTGCACATTCATGTGTGTGTGTACGTGTACTGACATGCCCATGGGGTGCATAAGCATGTGTGTGCATGTACTGATGCATTTGTGGGTGCACATGCATACGTGTGTGTATGTACTAATGTGTTCACAGGTGTGTACATGCATATGTGTAAGCATGTACTGACATGTCCATGGGGTGCATAAGCATGTGTGTGTATGTACTGACACTCATAGGTGTGCACAAGCATATGTGTATGCATGGACACACAGACCCTACATCAACCTCAGGAGCTGTCGCCTGTTTTTGAGACACAGTCTCTCACTGACTGGAGCTTGCTGATGAGGATAGGTCAGCTGACCGCTGAGCCCCAGGACCCCTGGCATCACTGTCCACACAGCGGGATTTGAGTTGTGAGCCGTTGTGCCAGCCTTTGTGTGTGGATGCTGTACCCACAACTCAGTTCCTGATACCGGCATGGCAAACAGTTTACCAACTGAGCTGTCCCTCAGGCCCGACTGCACAGTACCATGGGAGTGTCTGCACCACATAGCCTCACTAGTGTGGAGCAGGGAATCCTTACGGAGGGGACAGAGCCGTCACCAAATCAACTCACCCACGAGAGGGGCGGACAGAAGGCAGGGTCCGGCATGAAGGCATTTTCACTGGGGCCTAATGTGCTTGGAGGGTAATCTCTGAGGGCGCCCCTGAGGAGGGGGCACCAGCCAGATTGCTGGGGGGGGGCTTTCTAGGTGAGCAGTAACACTAAGGAGATGAGCATATGAATGAATGTTCTTGGCACACATCGGTACCAAGCTAATACATCTTAACAACCGGCAATGCGGGAACCCTACGTTCACAGTCAAACTCTCCGAGCCCAACAGCCCAGCTAGGTCACAAGGACAGCAGACACAGGCTCCCTTCCTGCTCTGAGCTACGCACCACGAGCTACGCACCCGCTATGAAGAAGGTGACAAAGTTGTCCAGCAGGACCTGGTCGTCCTGGGCTCCCTCTTCAGCTGAAAGGCAACGACACGCTCAGCCCCATGGCAGCCCCGGCTCATCATTTGAAGCCAGAGGCAGAGCCAACGGTGAGGAGCACCCCAGCCGCACCTTTGAGAATCTGCGTGAGGATGTCGGCGGGCACGTCCTCGCCCCTCTTCAGGGCCTCACGGCGACGCTGCACCCAATCCTTCCCCACCTGGCGCAGCAGGCGGATGCTCTCCCGGATCTCCCGCAGTTGCTTTCTCTTCCCTGGCATGAACTGAAGGAGAGCCCAGTTCAAGGCAGCCCTCGGGGGCTGCAGTTCCCTCCTCAGCCCCACCCAGAGAGCCACACAGCGGTGTGCTGGGGAAAACGTGCTGAGAAAATTCTAGAAAAGACCAAGCAGCCGGGCAGACCAGAACAAGATGGCGGACTGGGTCCAAGCACGAGCTTCCCCGTCCTGCACCAAATCAACTGACTGAGAGGCCCTTCCGCCTCCATGCAGGCTGGGAAGAGAGGGCCCCTGAAGGCGGGGACAGTCAGGGCTGCATCGGGAAGAGAAGTGGGGCCAGAGGGGAGTGAAGGGAATTCAGTGGCTGAAAAGATGGAGTGGTGTTGGGGGCTGCAAGCTCAGAGACTGAAGGTCCCCGGAACAGAAGGGAGCCCGGACATTGGCTCAGGAATCACCTTTCCCCTTTCTTCTTCTTGTCTGGAATAAGGAAGTGATAGCTGGAGCTACAACAGCCATCTTATGACAATGAGGTGAGGACAGTGTGACACAAGGCAGGAGACTCCAGGGACATCTGTCATGGTGAAGGCGTCAGCACCCTAGAATGCCTGCCTTGGGGACCGTTTGACACAAGACAAAGACTAAGTCCTTGCGTTAAGCCACTTTGATTTTGCCCTTCCACCTTTAGGCAAAGCATGCAAATCTGGACTCAGACGTCATTCGGGACACACAGAACCCATTCTGAAGAAGTCGCTGAAGGAGGCGCGTCAGCACACACGGGGCACAACTACAGTGTGGTTGCGGAAGAGCGGGCAGTACCTTCGCCAGGGTGTTACGCGATGCACTGATTCCCTCCAACATGACCTTCACCGCCTGGGACAGGGGTTTCTGGGCGCCCAGGAGCATGCTGGTCTCCATCCCAAAAGCTGCCTGTGTGGAGACAACGCTGGAGTCAAAACCTGGAGAAGCAGGCCACAGCCCACCCTCACAGAGACGGCATATGCAACTGGAGACCTGGGCCTCGTGCTGTGCCACCCACGCCTGACAGTGACCGGCAAAGAGTCTGACCCCAAGTGGACAGTGTGGGCCTCCTCCCTGGCCTCAGGCTCTTTCTCCCTGAGCTGCGGCCTTCCTCTGGGCTACACAGGGATGCACACGCCCACTGCAGTGCACTGTTCACGGTTCCACTGGCTGTCCTCAGGCTTTGTGCTGTCTGATGACCAAGTCTACTATGACAGGCCCAGCCATACCCCACGGGGGTGTAGAGGATCATGAAGACCTGTGCCTTGACCAGCTGAAGCCAGTCCCAATACCTCTGGGGGTTCGTCTCTGGAGACAGAGTCAGAACCCCAGTCTCACAGTAGGTCACTTTGAATGTATGAGATAAAACTGATGAAAACTACTATGCAGAGCACAGGAGAGGTTCAGCTGGGCTACAGAACGGAGAAGGTGGCCCACAACCCCTGTGCCCCAGCCTCCTCCCCTGCCCCACACCTATCACCACCCGTACCTTGGCCAGGATGTCAATGGTGGCACACGTCAGCATGTCCTGCATGGACACCGGTGTTTGCCCATCGGCCTTGGCTTCTAGAATTTCCACCAACTGCTCCGCCTTCTCATTGAATGTCTCCATCAGGCTAACCAAGGAGCTGGGAAAGCAGCACAGGAGTCCCCTGGCTGGCCACCCTGTCCCCTGTACTCTGGCCTTGCCAGCTTCCCAAACTAACCCCAGATTAAGACTGGGGTTAGAGCTATGAACCCAGCCCTGAGTGGACACTGTCCCTTTGGCCCCATCTTAAAAGTTCCATAGGTCCTCTGCCAGTGTGATGTCCCCACTCCGACTTGAAGGGGGTATGACAGTGCAGAAATTGTGGGGTCCCTGCTGCCCTGACTGACTCCCCTGCTGCCCCTCCGTTTGCATTCTGCCCCCTTCCCTGCCTGTGCAGCATTTGTCTTTCCCATTTCACTCCTGGCCCTGGGCCCCCCGGGACCTAAGTCTCTGTGGAAAGGAGACCCCAGATGCCATCCGCAACTCAGCTCCCAATGCCACTGTGTTCTCTGCCCTGGCACATCCCCCAAGCACAGGGTTTAGAAGGGTTCGTGGGAGGACACACCCCAAACTCAAAAACACAACCTTGGGAGAAAGGAGGGGAGGAGGTGGCACCTTTCCCGTTACACACTTTTACCAGGAGAAGATTATGTTTATAATTTAAAGTGGTTAATAGTAACCTTAGAAAAGAGTACATGGGTGACTTTGTCCTATTCTCTTAAGATGTATGTATTTTAAGTGTGTGGGTGTTTTGCCATGCATGTAACTGTGCCACACGCACGCCAGGTGCCGGTGGAAACCAGGGGAGAGCATCCCCCATGGAAACTGGAGTGAGAGTTGTGGGTGCTGGTACTCGGTGTGCACATGCTGACATGCACTTGGATGCTTGTGTGGAGGTCAGGGAATGACCAGGTCCTCTACAACAGCAGCAAGTGCTCTTAACCACTGAGCCATCGCTCCAAGCCCCTCGTTGTCCTACATTCTTAACCTTGAAATTTATCTGGAAATTTGGAGTTATTTCCAAATAGGAGGCTTCTTAAACATTAGCAAGAAGTATGAAAGAGAAACAAAAAGAGCATTTTTTTTTTTTTTTTTTTCTATTAGGAAAGAGAAAGGTGAGGCTCTGGGGCCTCACCTGCTTGGTGAGACTCTTTCCTGGCTGCTGCCAGCTGAGCATCTTATCCTACAGCCAGCCTTCCGTGGAAGCATCTCCCAGCACCCTTCCTCCCCAACCCCAAAATATTGGAAGCAACTGTTGCTCTTAGGGAGGTTAAAAAAAAAAAAAAAAAAAAAAAAAAAACCCACCCCTAGGGAAGGGAGGGAGGGGGTAGACTCTGCCCCCTGCTGATGTCTGCCTGTAATAGCACCCTCCTGCAAAGAAGAGGCTCCAACCCACTACTGAGCACAAGTCCTCAGGACAGGCTCTCTCAGCACCAACACATGATTCTTCTGCCTTTATTCTCTTCATCTGCTCACACAGCCTGCGGGGATGCGTTGTGTGGCTGTTATTTTTTTTTTCCAATCGCAGTCTGGGGACCTATGTGGGCAGTGTGTGGCTGGCCAATGCTGACTTTCTGGCCACGGCAGTAAGCAGAGCAAGCTGCTGGAGGGAGGGGGCCGTGGTGCAGCCTCCACAGCCTCAGTCCTGTGGTCTTTTGTTTTCAGCATCTGCTTACTTATCTACTGCGTGTGTATATGCATGTGCAGCGCATACATGAACACGGGTGCACATGTGGAGATCAGAGGATAACCTGAGGGAATTTCTTCTCTCCTTCAACCAAGTGGATCCCAGAACCAGACTCCAATTGCCAGGCTTGGCAAGCAAGGGCCTTTACTCATTGGACCATCTTGCTGTCCCCAACACTCTAGTCTTTTCTAGAAAAAACAACAAAAACCTACACCAAGCTCTTCTGGTAAAAGTAAAATCTTGGAAGCAGAAAGTGTGAATGTACTCTCAGTTTTGTTTAAAGTGACATTCTGTGGCCATAACAGCTGGAGACTGGGCCGCCAGCCGTTCCTGTATCTTCTTCATTGGTGAGTTAGAACTTACCCAGCCTCTCAATGCTTACAGATCCAAAGTCTGTTCGCTAAAGCTTGCCGGCAAAGGTGTTTACAAAGAAATGTCCCTCTCCAGGGTGGCACCTTAACATCTGCTGAGAGCCACCAAGCTGCCCCATGAGAGGGCCAAGACGGCATACGTGAAGCTGTGTGGGCCCCTTTGTATGCACAGTGTATGTGCACATGCATATGGGTGGCCTATGCACATGTATGTGAGTGTGTGAAGCCCTGAGGTTGGCACAGAGTCTCTCCCGACTGCTCTCCACCTATGTGTGGGCGCACTCTTGCTGAATCGAGAGTTCATTGTTTGAGCTGGTCTAGCTGGCTAGCTTGCTCTGTGGATTTCCTGCCTGGTCTCCCAGGTACTGAGATAACAGGTGGGCCTCCACACCCACCCAGATTGGAGGGTCTTCATGCTCACATGGCAAGAATCTTGCCGGCTATGTCTCCCAGGCCCCAGGGGTGTTATTAAATGTCCTGGGGAGCACAGAATGAAATGACAGAGTCTGACAGGAGTCACGAAGAGTGTCCTGCAGCTTCCTTTCCTTTTTAAACATTTATTGTGGGAGATAAAATTCGCGGGAATTGGTTCTCTCCTAACAAATGGGTCTAGCAATTGAACCAAACTTGGTGGCAAGCATCTCTACCAGGTGAGCCATCCCATCAGCTCTGTGGTTAGACCCTGTGGTTAGAAGCATCTAGAACATAGATCCACGTTCCCCTCATAGCTGGGGGCAGGGACCACAGCTCTCAGCCGATTGCGTAGCGCTCTCACTCTCCCATTAGTCCGTAAGCAGCTCTTCAGTAAGTTCCAGACTCTGCCAGTTCCTCAGATCCCTCATGGGCACTCTTGGAGGGCTTATGGGGTACCTTGTGCTGTGTGGGCACAGAAGTTATGGGGGGATCCCTCCTATTTCTGGGACTCGTGATCTCATTAGAGATGGGTTGGTTGGTGAAACAATACTGCCAGAGTGTGGCAGGAGCCATGAAGGATTATGATATGAGCTCAGCCCTGGAGGGGAGGAGGGGTTACCTCAGCTGGGCATCAAATAGGCAACAGGAATTCCCTAGGGAAAGCACGCTGAGATGGTGTGAACAAGAGTATGGTAGCTCCAGGATAGCGGAAGCAGGAAGCAAGCAAGGCAGGGGAGAACTAGGAAGGGAGGAAGGGAGGAAGGGAGGAAGGGAGGAAGGGAGGAAGGGAGGAAGGGAGGAAGGGAGGAAGGGAGGAAGGGAGGAAGGGAGGAAGGGAGGAAGGGAGGAAGGGAGGAAGGGAGGAAGGGAGGAAGGGCTGAGCTCCATCTTTCTTTTGACAGTGAGTCACCGAAGGCTTCAAGCAGTGGAATAGGATAAGTCTGAGTTTTATTGACATCTGTCCGGGGCAGGGAGGTCACAGAAGAGGGATGGCTCAGGAGGTAATGTTTACACAAACCCTACAGATTATTCAGACCAGAGTCTAGAATCTAGAGGGACCTTACAGCCAAAATCCCCAATGGACCCCTCACCTTAACCCCCTAAACACAACTAACATGGGCAACTTGGGGCAGACCATCAGCAGGCACCCTGGGATGTGATTCTTGTTTCTACAAGAAGACAGACCCAAGCCTCATCACAAGGAGGTCACAAACAAGCCCAGGCCTAAGGATGGTCTGCCCAGACGAATAGAGCTCCCCACTGGCGAGCCAGCCGCAGCCAGCACTGCCCTGGCCAAGCAGGGCCTGTCCCATTCCGACATGCTCACCTGCGACTGAAGGCCAAGTCCATGACTCTTCTCTGCTTGTACCAGCGCCCATAGTCGCATTCCGACACCAAGCCCTGGCCAAATAGTCTGCAAGAGACAGGAGTTGGGTGCCAGACGGAAGGTGGAGAGCAGGAGGGACTCAGTGGGCGCGGGGTCACCTGTGTGGTGATGGCTGCCTCACACCGTGGATGTAGCCAGCTCATGAGTGCCAATGTGGGTGAGATAGTCCATGCAGCACAATAAAAAAGGAAGTGTGATGTGTGTTTCAAAACATAATGTGCATCCTACAAACATGCCATTTCTATACATCCATCTAAATAAATAAACAAACAAGCAAGGGTCCCTGTGTCCCAGCACCAACAAACTCCCATGTCCCTATCTGTCCCCAGAGGGGAAAGAGGCATTAAATGCCAATGACAAGAGTGGGCCACCATGCACAGGACAGCCATCATGTGTGCTGCTCCCAGTGGAGCCCTGGGATCCTTACCTCTCCCCAAACACAGTCTGAATCGCACGGTACATCTTGGAGTCCTTGTTGTACTTGGTGGACATCAGGAACTTCTAAATATCCCCGCAAAGCAACACATTCCATGAGAGGTTGCCCTCGGCAGCGTGCTGACACCAGCCAAGCCCCAGCCCCAAAGGGAATATAACAAATACATGACCAGGGGTCCGATGGTCACATACCAGGGGGTCCGATGGTCACATACCAGGAAGCCTGTCTTTAAGGGAGAGCAATCAAGGAGGGATACAGAAAGGGGTCCTGTGACCACCCAGCTGGAGTGGGCATGGGGCCACACACGCCTTCCAAAGCAGCGTGGAAGAGGCCCACACTTCCGTGAACCTTTGACACGGGAGAGACCCTGAGGATGTGTTCTCTGTCATCAGCCCCAAGCCAGCCTCTCAGGAAGAAGGATTCTCTGGAGTCTCTCAAGAGCTATGTGACATCAACCCTGAGGTTACTCAGCAGCCTAGTAGAAAATGGATTGGGCTGGGCTCAGCATTGCTCCATATTTGCTGACATCACCCCTGGATGAGTTGGTCCCTGTCTGAGGATGATGATGGAAGGTGCCTGCCTGCCTAGTCCAGGCTGTAGTGACCACCTAAGCTAGCTCTGCAGCGAAAGAGCTGAACACGGTGCCTGGTATACAGCAAGCGCTCAATAAATGCCAAGGACACGCCGACAACCTACAGTTCCCTTCCTGCTTTAGCAGCCCTCAGACACACGAGCTGTTCTATGCTTACTGTGCTCACGGATGGAAAACAGAGACTAGCGGAGAGGCCTGAGATGCTGCGGAGTTTGCACAGTGCATGCCCAGGGAGCACAAACCCTGGGATCTGCAGTGCCCACCCCTGCAGGAGAGGAACATGGTGGTGGACACCTGTAATGCCAGCTCGTGGAGATGGACGCAGGAAGATGAGCAGTTCAAAGTCATCCTGGGCTACACAGTGAGTTTGGGGGCAGCCTGGCCTATGTTAGACTCTGTGTCAAAGAAAAACAAAACACAAAATAAAAAACAGAAGCCGGAGCAAGGTAATGTTTGTGATGGACACAGGATTTGAACCAGACAATCTGCAGCCAAATGAAAGGAGAGAGCGCTGGTCCTAAGGTACATCCCAGTGTGAAGTGGGGTGGGCAGCGGAGTCCACAGGGCCCAGTCAGAGGCGAAGTTTGGTTCCCCGAGCTCTAGGAAGGAGTTGGGAACTTCTCTACAACAACCAGGGCTATGCGCTTCCCTGGGCTCTGCCCTGCAGTCTACACCAAAAGCTCTCAGCTGACAGGAACCCCAGAGGTGGCGGATTTTGCACTCTGAGGGACATTAGAGTCTCTCTTCCAATCCAGAGACCTCAGCCCCACGCCCACACACTTCAATTTTTAAATAAAGTCTGTCATCAGCCTGTCCACCCAAGACCATGACAGCAAATGGCACCTTCCTACTCCTCTCAAAGATCCCCCACATATGTGAGCCCCACCTCAACTAAACTAGAGTCCCTACCACAGAGGTGCCACCACCAGGAATCTCCCACAGCCTGCTATCCCAAAGGACCCATGACCAACCACTGAGCTGAGCTTTCCGGGGTGAGAGAGATACACCAGGAAGTCCACACCTTACCTCTTGCTCTGGTCACCTCTACTGATGTCACAACTGAGGCAATAACAGCTAAGGACTTACTCTCCTGCTGCAAATAACCAGAGAACTGGGCAAAAGAAAATGTATAAAGGGTCTATTTTCAGATGCTCGGACACACCGTATGGGACTGTGTACCTAAAGGACAGAAAAGCAAGGCAAGGAAGGGCACAGTGACTGAAGGCCGCCCTAGCTCTCCGCCTAGTCAATTCCAGGACAAAGACCCTGAAGGAGGCCCAGATGCAGCCCAGCAGCTGTGCTAAGTGGCACAGGCAGAGGTCAGGCTCCAGGCAGACTGCAGGAGGCTGGCAGTTTTAGGCCAGCATTCTGGAGGGAAGCTATGTGCAAAAAGAGATCCTGAGGGCTGCATCCTACCTCATGAACACGCCGTGTGTGCAAACACGCCATGCGTACACACAGTGACGCTGCAAAACTTGAGATGACAGAATGAACGGACAGCCCTTGGCTTTGGGGTCTCTGGGCTCACACACACCACAGGTGGTCCAAGTTGTCCTGGCCCAGAACATACCAACCTCAGACACAAAGCCTTTGGGAGAGGCCACAGGATAGCTGTTCCCTCACAAAGGGGCTGGCCCAGCCCAGGAGTCAGGTCTGTTCTAGCCTACGCTATAGACCTTCAGTCAAGGCTGGAAAGGACCAAACTCATCTGTAGGGAAGTCACTTATCAAGCTGAAGTCTGGCATCCTTTAAGGAAGTGAAACAATGACCAAAAAAAAAATTTGTTTTGAGACAGGGTCTCATTCTGTACTCACTATGTAGGCCAGGCTGACCTTGAACTCATACAGACACCCCTGCCTCTGTCTCCAGGGTGCTAGGGTTAGAGGAATGCACCATTCATATTTTTAAATGATTTTTAACTTTGTTCTTGATTCCATAGTTGTCCAATATGTCTCCTGGTATTGTCCATGAAGTTCTAGCTTAGGGCTGGGTCACTCAGTGGTGACACCTTTGTAAAACCCAGGCCTTGGTCTTTATTCCCAGCATTACCAAAGCAACCAAAATCAAAACCCACTACCACTGGGCTGCAGAGATGGCTTAGAGGTGAAGGGCACTTACTTCCTTCACAAAGGACTGGAGTTCAGTTCCCAGCACCTGATCGGCGGCTCACAACTGCCCATAACTCCAGCTTCAGGGACACAGGGCCTCTTCTGGATTCTGCAGGCATTTGCACTCACATGTATATACCCATACACAGATGCACACATATACACAGATTAAAAAATCAACCACACACACACACACACACACACACACACATCCTGAATTGTACTTTGTCTCTCTCTGGGTCACCACAGCCATCCTGCATGCAGAGCTACACCCACAGTCCACTATGGGAACAGCACCATCTATTGAGGTGTTGCTGTGTGCCAGGCATGGGTAGAAGTCTCACACACGCCAATTCCTCCCTATTCTTACGCCATCTTGTAAGATGTCATCATTCCTATTTACAGATGAAGAAGAAAACTGGCGCCCAGAAAAATGACGTCACCTGCCCAGGTCATATGGGCGCCTGTCCCTAGTACCACACGGCCCACACTCCTCTATCAGTGGGTGGATTACACATTCCATGTGGTTGGACCACACAGGGAAGCCTGCTTGTTGAGGACTCGAGGAGGTTGGCTGGAAGGGCCATATTAGCCCCTAAGGCCAGTGTCACCCACAAACCAGGGAAAGGGAAGGACACGGGAAGGGAGCCATCTCCTACCTTGACTGACTCAGGACTCGTGACGATGACCGAGGTTTTGTGAAAGACATTGACTCTCACAACAGGGCCATACTTCTTAGCCCTGGGAGACAAAGTGACTGTCAGTTCCCCAGGCCCGGACACCATCACCCCTGGCTCAGAGGTCCCCACTGTCAGGAGGAGCAGAGGCATCCCTTTCCAAGAGACACTCAGCCCTAGCTGCAAGAGCTTCTTCTGGGGCCCAGGAGGCCTGGCGGGGTGTGTGTGTGTCTTCTCTGTTGTTTGTTAACTCATTACTACGTCAGGGCTCCCTTAAACTCACTTCCACATCCTCCTCTGCCCACAAAAGCTTGTGCCAGGAATTAAGCAATACTACACATTTAGAGGTGTTTTGAAAGATTGAGAATAACACCCCAAACAATGACAGTTATCTGCACACCAAGGCAGTTTGCTGATGGGGAAACTGAGGCTTAGAGATCCTAACAGTTATCCTAAGACGCCTCGGTTAGTCAAGAAAAGATCTTGGCTTCACGTTGCCTTATGTGCCTCTATGTTCAGGGATACTGCTGAGGCAGGAGTGCCCTGGGTAAGGTCAGGGACCGGGCGTGCCCACCTGGGAGGAACTGAACTGGGACAGGGACTGGGAGTGACTTGGGGCAGGGTAGCACACTGAGAGCTTCTAAGGTTAGACAAAGTGGGATTCCCACTCAGAGACCCAGGGAAAGAGCAAGAGACAAGTTGGAACTCACCAATCCAAAAACAAATCTTGGAGCACACGGCCACAATCTTCATCCTTTTTCCAAAAGTAGGGGAGATGCCCCAGAAGGAAGCTAGAAGAGAGGGAGACATCAGGCCTGGCTGTGGTCACCCTCAAAGGGTACCCTTCCCTCAAGAGCAGGTGAGGTGATCTTGGGAACTGAGGCTGGAGGAGGCGTGGTGCTGGCTTGAGGGCACCAGGTGGAGGTGCTGATGGTGCAATCCCTGGTGCAATGGGAATGGTACCAAAGGCTTCCTCAGAGAGCAGTCTTACTCTGTCCCTTTTGTCAGAGGTCCACAGCTGCCATCAGGGAAGGACTCAGTGGCCTCTGGCACTCACAGGATATTCGCCATGTGCCAGACCCCACACTAAGCCTTACCCATAACCCCTAGCATCTCCTGGCCAGGTTACACACAATAACCATTATCATCACTATTTATAGGTGGGTAGAGGCGGGTATGGCAAAGCCATTTGCCTAGTATGCAGCAGGCACCAGGATGGGCCCCACAGCGTCTCCCCAGGGGACACTATATATGGCCTTCAGTGTGAGCACCAGATCATAAGCACACCTGCTTGTCACCTTGATGTACATTTCAAGTGCACGTGCTGTGTGATTGTATTCTTCTTTGCTCACTGCGGCCTCTTGGATGAGTTGCAGTGAAATTACAGTTGGAGGATTCTAGGTCACAGAACTCAGGAAGAGACCAAAAGACAGTAAGTAAATAATATGCCGGAGAGTTCTGCTTCGGCGGTGCATATGCTAAAATAAGTTGCCAGAGAATCCGGTGACACAGAAAAGAAGTCAGGCTGGGGATGTGACTTGCCTGGCAGAGAGCTTTCCTAACCTGCATGAGGCCTCTGGTTCCACAGAAATCAAGCATCCCATAAACCAGGTGTGGTGTCAGGACGGGGTAGGGAAGGCAAGAAGGTTGGAAGTCAGGCCGTCCTCAGCTACATAAAGTTTAAGCCAGCCTGGGCTACAGATTCCAGGCGGGGTGGTTGTTGTAACTTAAGAAAGTAGCATGTAAGAGAAAGACCCTATGCGACAGGGTTCAAGCAGAGGGGCCTTTTTTTTAGGGGACGGGATCATAAAAGGGGGAAAGGGGACGGGGAAGACTGGCCTTCAGGGCAGGAGCAGCAGGAGAGAGGAAAGGGGAGGAGAGAGGGGAGGGGAACAGACAGAGAGGGAGAAAGAGAGAGAGAAGGATGGGAGGTGGGCAGGGCCTTTTAGAAGGGAACATGGTGAATGTGCACAGGTGGTGCTCTCAGTGGCTGCAGCTGAGGGTGCATCCTGTCAGGACCCCAAGGACAGGCCAGCGCGCATGCCTGGATGCTAACAGTGGTGATGGATAGAGTAGTAGAGCAATAGGGACAGGTGTGGGTGACATTTAATACAGATAGGGAACATCTCCTTTACAGGGTCACTGGAGGGCCGTTGTTAAGGAGAATGGCGTGGAAGCACGCGGGCCTGAGATTTAATTCCAAGCACTATGTGAAAAAAGAAAGAAAGAAAGAAAAAAGTGAGACACGGCAGAAAACGCCCTGCAGTCACCATGCTGAAGAGAGGGAGGAGCGGGAGAGGGTGCTCACTGGCTGCTGGTGAATCCAACCTGGAAATCTAGAGACCGTGCCTCAAGAAATAAGGCATAAAGTAGCTCACATTTCTGGCCTCCACACACATGCATACACTATACACAGATGACAAATTCACATACACACATGCACAGCCAGTGCACACACGCTCACACACGCACGCACACACGCTCACACACGCACGCACACAGGCTCACACACGCACGCACACACGCTCACACACGCACACACACACACACACACACACACACACACACACACACACACAAAGGTGGTATATGAGTTGGACACAGAAGCTGTGAGATATATGGGGGGAGGACACTCCAGACGATGGGAAGAGCGGGTGCGGTGGCCCTGAGGTAAGCACGTGCTCAGACGGCAGGAAGACACACTTGCTAGAGCAGAGTGTTGAAAGAGGCAAGGGTGCAATGTGCATCACCAAGGTGGGCGGGAAGACACTGGGGGGCATTGTGGACCCTGGCCTTGATGGGGCGTGCGTCACTGGGGGGTTTATAGCAAAGCACGGAGAGGGCCTGACACAGTCCTCAATGGATCCTTTTTAGCCACATCAGGAGTGAGGACAGGTCAGGGTTCACAGCAAAATCAGGGGTTTAGGTTAAAAAGCAGCAGACTAGGGCAGGGCCAGAGGGAGGGAAAGACAGAGCCAAGGTGTAGAGATATTCAGTGAGAGGCCGGGGACAACAGCTGGCTGAATGGGGAAATCTACCATTTACTCAGGCGATGAGCCATGCCTAAGGGCTCAGAGAAATCGTGCACACTCTGCAATTGTGCCAGGGCCTTCTCCGGCTCTACTGGCAAGAGGAGCAGGATCCGTCAGTGACCCTGCTTCCGCAAACCATGGGACATCTACAGGACATGTGCTCTACACAAACTCCAAGGAAATTTGTGCCTCCGTTTCCCAGAAGTTCCTTCTTTTTTGGCCTAATGTCTTTCTCTATGAACACCCCCTAACCTGGGTCACCTGACCCCATGAGCTATTTCCCTTTCCTGTTTCAGGACCAACTTAAGACAGGCAGATGAAGTCAGAAGCATGGCTGTGGGCCCACCAGTTTGTGCCAGCCTAGGGACTAAGAAAAAAGGACTTGCAGGATTAATTCTCAACCCCACAGGGGTTGCATGTCAGATATTTATATTATGGTTCATAACAGTATCAAAGTTACAGTTATGAAGCAGCAAAGGTGGTATTTTATGGTGGGGGGTCACCACGACATGAGGAACTGTGTTAAAGGGACACAGCATTAGGAGGGTTGAGAACCACTGCCCTAGGGTTTGTGAGGCAGGGATAACTCTGGAGTCTAGGGGCAACTCCATGCTAAACCCAGGGCTGAGGAGTCACGGGACGGTGCCAAGTTTCCTCAGCCAGTACCCAGATGAAGCCAGGGATGTTTGGGGACAGAAAAAAGAGACAGTGACCAATGTGAGCCACCGGGTAGGAAGCAGCAGAGCCGAGTGAGTGGAGGTGACCCAGTCTGAGAGGGCAGGGGTGGGGGTTAGGCATAGGTGGCATCTGGGGTGGCATTGGCTTCAGCAACATGGGTAGAGAATCAGGGGCCAAAACTAAGGAGAATGAGTTCAAAAGCCAGTGGGAAGAGCCGGGAGGCCCACAGGGAGGCTCTGCTAGAGGGCTTGCTGCAGGGGGCAGCACCTGGGGGGGGACAAGAGGATGGAGACAGGCTTTTTCAAGGCAGAGACTGGCGCAGCAAGTTATATAAAGATGGGGGAGATAAAGAACAAAAACCAATGTTATAGGCAGGAGTGGGGGTGATGCTGAGGGAGGGTGGCTGAGCCAGGGGGACAGGCTGGCCTTGGTCAAAGCATCAGCGGTCACCCACAAGAGCAGCTGGAAGGAGCCCATGCACGGTGGGGCAGCAGAGGTCAGGGCAGGAACCCCACCCCCACGGCATTTGCTCTACTTGCTGGGGGAGGCAGGAAGCGAGAATAAAAGCTGAGCATGCGATTGGAGGGGGAGGCATCGTGGCTGAGAGAAGGCAAGGAAGCCGCCTGCAGAGGGGGTGGGTGAACGTGCGGGAGCAGGAAGTACAGGGCAACTGAGGCCATGCCCAATGAGGGGCCTTGGATAGATGAGTCCTAGACATACTGTGGTGCTGTATTTCCAGAATCATCTATTTGTCACTCCTAAAACTATGCATACTTGGTCTTGAGTCCCCTCTGTGAGTCTGGGTCCTCTTTATCCTCCTGGGCCTGTCTGACCCAAAGTCTACACCTAGGTCAACTGCAAGCTGGGAAGGCCAGGCAGGAAAAAAAAAAAAAAAAAAAAAAAAAAAAAAAAGGAAGTAAAGGCTGTTCCTTCTGGCTCCAGCAGGGGGCGAAAGGGGAAAACACGCAGGAAGACCGGGCCCTGGAAACAAGCAGGTAAGATTGTGAAGGTGAACACTGGGAGGCCACCCAGACAGAAGCCACTTGTGTCCGCCCTGGTGATTGACTGCATAGGGCAGGGCAAGGTGGGGCGAGGCAGGGTGGGGCGGGGCGGGGCAGGGCAGGGTGGGCAGGGCGGGCAGGGTGGGCAGGGCAGGGCAGGGCAGGGCATACTTCCCAGCACATCTGCTTTCCCCATAAGAGTGACTGGACAGCTGGGAAACTAACAGTTCTATGGCTCTGTGGCAGTAGCCATCTGGAAGTCCCACTGTGAGGTCACCAGAGAGATGTCCCCACAATGGTTAGGAGCTGGTTATCTACCACAAGTGTGTGCAGGTAAGATCCATGTGAGTGTCTTGTACCAGAGGCTCCAGATGCTCAGCTGGGAACTCAAAGTCCATTGAATGGTACCACATAACAGGACCAGAGTAGCACTCTCCCATGCCTAAGCCCTGAATATTCTCTGTAGAACAGTCCCCATCCTAGACAACTCATGAACCAGCCATTCTGAGTGGGAACGAAAGACTAACAATGCCGCCATCAGACCATCCAGGAAACAATGTCAAGATATCTACCCAAAAGTTAATAAAAAGTAGGTTAAAGGAGACATTTCATCCTTCAGCTATGGCCACTGTTCAGGACCAGGTGAGCTGGGGCTGAGGAAGTTCAGGGCAGAGACGGAGGAATAAAGAGACAGGAAGTGTTTGTGCGGATCAGAATGCATGGCTTCAGCCTTCAGCTATTACACAGATGGGTGCGGTGGGACGCTGTACTCACAGCAGAGAAGGCCCATTGGGGAGGGCCTCCTGCAGAGTACGGAGGATGGAGGACAGGCTGGCGGTGCAGCAGCTGCCTCTTGCAGACAAAGGGCTCCTTGCTTGCAAGCTGGCAAAGCCCTGGAACCTGTCACCCAGGGGTCCTCTCCACCACAGGGTGGCCAGTCACGGCTTTGAATGCCAGGGCCTTACTTACTCATGCTAGAAGACACTGCAGATCTTCAGTTTAGTGTTACATTTGACCATCAACCCAACTCTTGGAAGTTATGCATTGCTCACTCACCCTCTGGAGAGCCTAGCCTGGCTATGGTCAATCCCTTCACACTGCTCTGCTCTCGACACCCCTGCAGGTCCCAAGCAGATTCTGGTGTCAGGGATGGAGGGAATGACAACATAAACAGAACAGAGGTACAGATTGTTGTGGTTATTTTTTTTTTTTTTTGACAACAGATAACAAGGGTCATCTGAGAAGAAGGAACCTCAATTGAGAAAATGGCCCCATCATAGTGGCCTATTGGCACGTTTGTGGGGCATTTCCTCAGACCAGTGATTGATATGGGAGGGCCCAGCCCACTGAGGGCGGAAGGTGCAATCCCCACTCAGGCCACCCTGGGTTGTATAAGGAAGCAGGCTGAGTGAGCCATGGGGAGGAAGCCAGTGAGCAGCACCCTCCATGGCCTCTGCTTCCAGGCTCCTGCCTTGATTTCCTCAGATGATGGACTGTAATCTGCAAGGTGAAATAAACCTTTCTGCAAAAATCGCTTTGGTCATTGGGGTTTTTTTGTTTTGTTGTGTATGTTTTGTTTGTTTGTTTGTTTGTTTGTTTTTCACAGCAATAGAAGCAAACTAAAGACAGACACATATTGCTCCATAGAAGATCCTTGAACTCACTATGCTAAGTGAAGGGAGGAAGACACAAAAGGTTCCAGACTGCATGGCTCCATTCGTGTGAAGTGTCTACACAGGCCATCCATGCACACAGATGCAGACCAGTGCAGGCAGACAGGGCATGCTAGACAGGATTTCTCCTGGGGGTGTCAGGAATGTTCTAGAATTACTGATGATGGTTATGCAACTCTGGCTCAGCTAAACGTCTTGAAAGGGTAGATTTTAAAGTATGCACATCAATCATATCATGTTTGGGGCTTTTTGGTTTGGGGTTTTATTTTTTTTAGGAGGGAGGGGGCTAGAGTTCATGTCTGCCTTCTCTGGACATCAGCCCAACCAGTTCTGAAAGGCCCGAAGCCCCGGAGTTTAGGGGAAGAGAGTGTCAGAACAACAGGAGCTTGTTCATGTCTGAGCTGTGGATGGAGAGCCTGGAAGCAGACCTGGGGAATCCACCATCCAACTTTCAATCACATGCATGAGCCAGATGCTGCTGGGAGAGACGCTCAGGATACCACGTTGAACGAGACAGACACTTAACAAGAGGTAGCACAGTGAGTTAAGATCTATGAGATGACTGTAATACATTCAGGGGTTCAACAGAAGGGCCCCTTCCTGAGGGTTCGCATTCCAGCCAAGCCATGATGGCCAGGGGAAGGCCTATGCAGGTGGAGTGGAAGGCATCAGTGCTAAGCAAGTTACAGGGGTCCCAGGAACCCCCCACCAAGGTCAGAAAGAGGGCACAGGAAAGGCAGAGAGCCAGGGGGAGAGAAAAGTTGTCTCCCTATGTCACCAGCCACAAGGGTCACTCTTGAGTCCAGAAGCAGGAATTCAGACTGCCATGCAGGAGATGGTACCATCCAGAATGTTCATGTCCAGAGGTCTTAAAAAGTGTGTCTGATACCACTGTTCATTTATTCGTTCAACAAATATTTATTGAGCAAGCACAACAGGCCAGGCACTGGGGATACACAAGCAAACACAGCATCTCTGCCCTCCTGGGGCTCACATTCTGTGATGGGGGCAGTCAACAGGTAGGAAGAAAGTGACTTCAGGGCTAGTGGCCCTGGAAGCCACCCAGGGCTGGGAAGAACTCACACAGATTGAAGACAGCCTGTTTGATGTGAGACCAAGAGGATACCTTCCACAGGACTGAGAAAGAGAACAGAAAGGTCCAATGGAGCGATGTAGGAGACAGACTGGGGACAGAGGGGGCAGGGCTGTGAATTCAGCAGGGGCCTTGCTAGCTATGCCATGTGCTTCACATGGAACTGGATTTTTCAGTTCTGAAGTGATGGGAAGCCCTTGGGACCCTGCCTTAACACATCGACTCTAAGCTTCATTCAGAAAGCTTTTGCCTGGCATGGTGGCGCATGCCTTTAATCCCTGCACTCGGGAGGCAGAGGCAGACGGATTCTCTGTGAGTTTGAGGCCAGCCTGGTCTACATAGTGAGTTCCAGGACAACCGGGGCTATATAGAGAGACCTTGTCTGGAGAAAGAAAAGGAAGGTGCGCTTTTAATAGAAGCTGTTGGTAAACTGGGTGAGGGCCAAGAATGGAATGGAAATACTGAGGACAAATGGAATGTCCCAGGACAGAAACAAGACACAGGGAAATGTGATGAAAGTACAGGGCTCTATACTTGAACAGGTTGGCCCTGTCCAAGTCCCAAAGTTAACAATATCCACTTTGAAAGCAGGCTGACCTGGGCTTAAATCTAGGCTTACCAACTGTGTGACCTTGGGCAGGTGACTTCGCCTCTGGGCGCCTCAGTCTCCAGGTCTGAACGATGGGGTGACAGCAGCGCCTACCTGACAGGACTGTCGCTGCCGTCACATTTGTGCGGCCCAGCCAAGCGCGGTGGGCGCCCAGCAGCTGCTGCGGCTGTGAGTAATTTGTTACTAAGAATAGTTAGCGCCCCTCTCCGGGCCTGCGTCTCCCAGCTAGCCGCGCGTACAAGGCGAAGCTGGACCCCCGGCCCGGACGCGGGCTCGGACTCAGCCCCTAGACCCCCTCCCCGGATCCAGCTCCCCAGCCAGGCCCCCACCCCCTCCCCCCGCTCACCTGGGCCGCGGCGGCCCGGGGATGTGCTCATAGCGGCTGCGAGCGCGATGCACGAAGGTGCAGCAGAGGCCGAAGGCGAGCAGTACAGCGCTGCCGAGCAGCAGCAGCCCCGGGCTCATGGCTCCGGACCCGGCCTGGGTCGGCACCGGGTGCCCAGGGGGCCGGAGGCCGCGACCAACTAGCTGTCAGCGCCGCGCGCCGCCTCGGCCCCAGGCCCCGCGCTCGCCAGCACCGCCCCCGCCGCTCGGCTCCGCCCCCGCCTGCTCGACCCCGCCCCGGGCACGAGGACCCGCCAACCACGTCTCCGCCTCCGCCTCCGGCTCGCAGAACCCGCCCCCGCACAGCCGCGCCCTCCTCGAGGCCCGGCCCCAGATGCCACGCCGTTCCCGCCCAGAGCAGGAAGTGTCCCCCAATCACGACCTCGCTTTCTTCTCGGACTCCAAGACCCCGCCCCTTCTCGCCTCCCTGTGCTCAGGCTCCGCCCCGAAGTCGGCCCCGCCCAGAACGCGTTGTCCTGGCAACCTCGCTTCCTGGGCACACGCTGCCCTGGCGGTGGCGCAAATCCTGCCCGCTAGCTCCGCCCCTTTGGCGCCTCCAAATGCCTCTCCGCGTGCGTTCCAGGCATCTTCTTTTCTCGCGCAAACCTTCTGGAAACTCTACCCCATCCGTCCAGTTCCCGTCGTACGCTGTTTCCCAAACCTCTCCCTGAAATCGCAGCGCAACAAAGTTGGTCATTCCCCAAATGTCCTTGCGCTGCGCCTCCACTGCTGTCCGGTGCCAGCCGTGCGCCCGCGTCCGCCCAGAGGCGGGACGCAGGAGTCCCCAGACCCGGAGAAACCCAGATCCTGACTGCGGGTGAAGCTTCATAGAAGTATGCTGGTGTGTGCTCCGCCTTTTCCTCGGGTGTGAGCGCGGAGTGCGCCTCACTTCCAGTTTCAATTCCGCGGCGACGCTCAGAGTGGCCTGCAGTGGACGGAAGGAGGTTCAGATGTGCACTCTCCTAGACCAGATAAAGAGCCTTGGTGCTGGGGCGTGGGGGGTCTGAAGACCGCAGCAGAAGCTGGATTTCCCGCTACCCCACCTTGAATAGGTCCTATGGGGGGTTTGAAGGCTGGCAAACAGGAGAGCTATGTGCCCACATTGTCAGGTATAATAGGGCCAGGCCCCAGGAGGGACATAGCAGAGGCGGGTGAACTGCAGGGTGACAGAGAGCTTTAGGAGCTGTGCTCAGTACCGAAGAGGCTTGATTTCGGCCTGGAGAAGCCATCGCAGCCAGAGCAGTTCTGGAAGCCAAGCGACTAACCGGGAATGGCTTGAGTGGCGCCGGGGGAATGTAGATTGCCACTGTGCCCCCGTGTGGTAGCGAGCGGCAGTGGCAAGTGCGCAGGCGGGACCTCGGGTGGCCTCTGCTTGGGGGCAGAGGAAGGTCAGCCAATCTGGTTTAGCCATTTGTGAGAGTGCCTGGATTGGGGGGTGGGGGTGGTATGGTGGCAGAGATTGCGCTTCGAGGAGACTTCTTCCATGCTTTCAGAAAAAGAAAGGTGTGGGGCAGAGTGGCGTGCACAGGAGGAAGGATCAAAAGTTCTAGACTAGGTAAGCTCGATGACACACCTTTAATCTCAGCACTCAGAAAGCAGAGCAGGCCAGGGACTACATAGACAGCCAGGGCTACATAGTGTCTCAATTAAAAAAAAAAAAAATAAAAATAAAAATCTAGGCCTTGAGAGTTCAAGGCCAGCCTGGGCAACTTAACACCCTGTCTTAAAACTTTAAAAAGAGTAAGCAATCTAGCGTTAGCGTTAGGGTTAGTGCTTGCCTGTAAATACACAATGCAGGGTTCTGGGTTCAATACTGTGGGAGGGGGACACAGAGGAGTCTGTTATGAAACCCCACCCTGATCTTAGAAGACATCCCAAGCTGGGTGAAGCTAACTTGATGTTGTCTTGTCTGTCTGGACTCTGAAAAGAGATTCCCTGGAGACGAGGTCAGGTTCTGATAGGCTGTGGACAGTCTGAGCTTGTCCACCCAAGAAAAGCTGAGGAAGGAGGAGGTAACAATATTCTCTGACACATCTGGCATCACTTGGGACCTCTGGCTCAGCAGGAGCAGCTCACACACACACACACACACACTTCTCTTCCTGTTCCTGGATAGCATGTGTCAGTAGTGACCCCACCCAGACCCCACATCACTCTGTTCCTGTGCCTTCATCTAATGCTTCTAACTCTCTGTAATTAGTTGGGGGCTGCTCACCAAGGCCCTAGGTCCCAGGGCTGGCTGACTGCCCTTACTGAGCAGGTGGCCAATGGCCAGCAGAGCACACTGCCTACCACCTGCCCCTCCCCTGAGATCTAGACTAATCCCACCCAATAGGGTAGCCACAGGCCACATGAGACTATCAATTCAAAGACACACATACGTATTGTGTGTATATGCATGTGTGTAAAATACATACCAGATTTCAGGAATTTAATAGCGTGTGTGTGTGTGTGTGTGTGTGTGTGTGTGTGTGTGTGTGTAAAACAGGAAAGGGTGTCAGATCTCTATCACTCATCACCTAATCCTTTGGAACAGTCTCTCCATGAAACTGGGACTCACATTTTCTCAGCTAGGCTAGAAACCAGTGTTGTGAAATATTACTTTAACTATGACATTATATTCCGTGTGTTTATATAACAGAATACTGGTTTAATGATGTGAAGATGAGTTGCTTTGCCTGCCTACGGCACCCGATTGGTCTCATAGAGCTGAACGGCCAATAGCTAGGCAGTAGAGGGATGGGACAGGCAAAGCTGGTGGGCAGAGAGAATAATTAGGAGGAGGAATCTGGGGAGAATGAGAGGAGAGAGTGAAGGAGAAAGAGAGGGAGAAGCCAGGGCCCAGCTAACCATGTAGCAGACAGCCAGACATGGAATAGGACCTACAGAATAAAGGAAAGGTAAAAAAAAGCCTGAGGCAAAACGTAGATGAAGAGAAACGGGTTATGTTAAAGAGCTTGCAAGAAATGAGTCTAAGCTAAGGCCGAGCATTAAGTCTCTGTGTCATGATTTGGGAGCTGGTTGAGGGTCCAAAAGAAAGCCAGCAATCACCAGCAATCCTGTCTCTGTTCCCTCTTGGAGCTGGGTCACAGGTGTGAACAGGATGCCTGGTGTGTCTCTTCCTCCTTGAAGCTGGGTTGGAGGTGTGGCAGGATGTCAAGTCACCTCTCCCAGTCAGCAGTAGTTGCTTTCAAGTCATCGATACCTTACTGTGTGTGTGGTGGAGATGCCCATGGATTTGGAGATCATGAATACAGCTCCAGGAATCTGTTCTCAGGAGCATCTTATTTTTGAGACAAGGTCCGTTGTTGGCCTGGAACTTTATAAAGCGGCCTAAGCTACCTGGCCATTGAGCTCCAGGGGTTTGCCAGTCTCCAGCTCCCACCTCACCATTGCGGGGATTCCAAGTGTACTTACGCCACCATGCCAAGCTCCTAGAAGTTTTATGAAGTCATTAATATTTGATCCTATATTTGTGTCTGAGTGCCCATGTATACTTTCATGGGTTCTGGGGATCAAACTCAGGTCCTCCTGTTTATAAGACAAAACACTTTACCAATAGAGCCATCTCCTCAGCCCTGGCATTTTGTATCAGCTGCCTGCTAAAATATTTTGAATATTTTGGATTAAATAAAGTATTTCAAAGTGAAGGGGGACTGGAGAGATGGATGTTCTTCTGGAAGACCCAGGTTTGATTCCCAGCACCTACATGGCGGCTCACAATCATGATTAACTCCGGTTCCAGGGAATCCGATGCCCTCTTCTGGCCTCAGCAGAAACGAGGCACACACAAGGTGCACAGGCATACATACATGCAAAACACCAGTACACATAAAATAACATTTTTGTGGGTTTTTGTTTGTTTGTGTTTTGTTTTGAGACAGGGTTTCTCTGTGTAGTCCTGGCTGTCCTGGAACTCACTCTGTAGACAACGCTGGCTCTGCTTCCTGAGAGCTGGGGTTAAGGACATGAACCACAACCGCCCAGCTTATAAAATAATTTTTAATTAGAGAGTAAAAAAATATTTTACTCTTAACACAGCTTTAGGAAACTTGGCTGCCCCCGTGGTTCACATACTTCTGTCAGACTGTGGAGCACAGACAGCAACCCCAGAGCATCCAGAGCATGGCCCTCAGGTCACAGCAGTCCCATCACACAGGCACTCAAACAACAATCGGAAACTGAGTCAAAATCAAGATGGGGCGCTGCCACTCATGCTGTCTCTGCAAACTACCACGATAAATGTCCCCTGTATTGGGAACGTTCCCTCTATTGCTAAGATGGAACACCATGACCAAAGCCCTGAGCACCAATTTAGCCACCATGAGGATGGAGAGAGGCATGGTGACGATGAGAGCCCTGGAGGCCCCATCAGGGTGAAGTGACACACCTGAGGCTCCTGGCAAGCAGCAAGCTCTGCATGAAGGCTGGGTCTTCACAAAGAAGTGGGTGAGAGGCCAGACACCCAATTGGAAGCCTGGAGTTCTCCACATTAGTTGGCTTGTTTCTTCCTATGACACCCCAATGCTAGTCCCTCGATATGGCACACACACCCCCAACACAGTTGACAGCATAGATGTCACCAAGTCAGCACTGTTCAAAAGATTCATGGAATGCACTCGTTATACCTGTAATGCTACCTTATAGTTTTGGTTGTGAGCCTAGCCTTTAATGGCTGAGCCATCTCTCCAGCCCAGCGCTACCTTAAGTACAGAAAACCTATTACCTCCATTTTCCCACGAGGCTCAGAGAAGTTAAGTGACCGGCCGCCCTCAGGCCACACAGGACCCCCTTCTAGTCTACTGTGTGTAAGAGGTGGAGAGAGCCAGGCAGTGCTGACACAAGCTTTTAATTCAAGCACTAGGGAGGCAGAGGCAGGCAGATCTCTGAGTTTGAGGCCGGCCTGATCTACAGAGCAAGTTCCAGGACAGCCAGGACTACACAGAGAAACCCTGTCTCAAAAAAAAAAAAAAAAAAAAAAAACAAACAAAAACAAAAACAAAAACAAAAAAAGAGGCAGACACAGATATCTTGGGAGTTGAAGGTTGAAAGAACCTTTGTTGTAGAATATTAGTTGAAGGTGTGTTACATTTGTTTATGATGTGAAACATTTGTTTAATGATGCAAAGATGTATTGCAATCTTTTATGTTGCATTTGTTTAACTCTGTGAATCTGTGTCACTTTGCCTGCCTACGATACCTGTTTGGTCTAATCAAGAGCTGAACAGCCAGTAGCTAGGCAGGAGAAAGGATAGGCAGGGCTGGCAGAGAGAATAAATAGGAGAAATCTGGGAGATCTGGGAGCCAGAAAAAGGAGGAGAGGGGCTCATCAGGGGCCAACCACCTAGCAAGCCATGATGTAAGGAGTAAAGAAAGGCATATAGAATAGAGAAAGATAAAGGCTCAGAGGCAAAAAGTAGACAGGATAATGTAAGTTAAGAAAAGCTGGCTAGGAACAAGCCAAGCTAAGGTCAGACATTCAAAAGAAAGAATAAGCCTCTGTATTTACTTAGGAGCTGGCGTCCGCCCCCCAAAAGAGTAAAGAGCAAACCTTCCCAGCTGGTCCTGACAAACCAAGTCACCTGCTCAGCATCCTCCACGTCCAAGCCTCCCCCTCCTATCAAGAGCCAGAATAGACTGTGTAGACACTCCGCACCCCCTCCTGGAATGGCACTGCAAAGTAGCCCAGGGCACAGGCTCCCCAGCTCCCCAGCCCTGTGCTGCACAGCTTTGCCCCCGGGAAGCGAAGTTCTCCTCTCCTGTCGTTTCCTAACAGTTCAGTAACTTCTTATTCCTGAGAACAACTAGCCTCCAGAGCTGAAGAGCAGCCCAGGGCAGCCCCCCAGCTTCCTGTGGGCAGTACTGAGCAGCGAGGAGCAGGAGCAGATGCCACCCAGTCTGAGCCTGGAACGCCACACAGGCCTGTTCAGATCAGGAATGACTTTTTCCTGCAAAGGTTGGGCCAGGAACCTCTCGAGATGCCTGGCCACAACTGCCTGACACAGGCCACACCCTGTCCTCCCTGCCTGGTGACTCATTTGCTTCCCCGGCCCCACCCCTATCTGAAGTTAGCTTACAGCTATCCTGTGCTTCCTCCAGGGACCAGGTCCTGAGCCGCAGGCCCCGCCCTCTTTATTCTGCCCCCCTTACCTTGCAGCCCAGCTTCCAGGTGTGGCCGGTGATGAGAGGAGAAAGGAAGGATTGTAAATAGTCAAATGATGGACACAGCCATGATGAGTAAGTAGTCTTGAGGCCCCACAGACTGCTTGGCCCATAGATGGGGCCGAGGAATCTGAGGATCCCCTGGGAGGTGATGGAGACACTAGAGGATAAAAGTAGAGCCCCACCCCCACCCCCACCTGGAGCCCAGAGGCTGAAGGGACCAAGTGTGAGCCTAAGGGTGCTTATGTCTCAGAAATATGCAAGGGTCAGGCTTCAGAGATGGAAGGGACCCAGTAGCCTTTCCAGGCCCAGCAAGTGGCCTCCAAGCCCTCTAGTCTTCCTTCCCTCATGGGCGCTTAATTCCCTTCAGCAGCCTGATCCCTGGTGGGCTGCAATGACCACAGGCCCCCTGACCCTGTAAGATCCTTCTCTGTGGCTTTCAGACTGCCTGTTCTTTTTCTGCCATGCCTCGGACTGCTGGGTCACCTGCCCACACTCTGACCATCTTCCTCAGGCTGCACTCCTGCTGGTGTGGAGCCTATCACTCAGCCCTGGCAGGGGAGGCCTGCCCCCCTCCCTCGGTCTAACACTGTAAAGGCAGCCAGCCTCCCCCATCCAGTCCTGAAGAGTCGCTGCCCTCGCTCTCGGAAGTGCTGAGAGATAAGAACCACACAGGTAGGGAGACACAAAGGTCGCATAGGTCACGTGAAGATGAACCGCCTATTAGCCCTGCACCATGGCTTGTGCATGCCGCACAGGGTGCCCACAGACAGAAGGGGCCATTCTAGGCTCCATCCTAGCAGGGTGGCACAGACAGGCAGGTGAGGCTAGTCTACAGGTCCGGGTCCTGGTGGCTGCATTCGACGCCAGCGTCCTCTTCGTGCTTACAGTTATGCGTGCCCACGCCAGCGTGCGCGCACTCCAGCAGGTTGCGCTCGCTGCCCGCGCAGCGCACGTCGTCCAGCAAGATCGGTAGTGCGCGGCCCTCGCCGAACTCTGCGCGCTTAGTGGCTCGCACCGCGTGCGCAAAGCCCAGCTGGCGACACACCACGGCGGCCGCCTTAGTGTCCCAGGAGTCGTCGCACACCGTGCCCCAGTGTCCGCCTACAAACACCTCCACGCGTCCGCGGCCGGGACTCAAGCCCGCGGGCCGTACCAGGCGCACCGAGCCGTTCTGGGGCGCAGGGACCGCGGTGCTCGGACGTCCCCGCCGTCGCCCGCCTCCCTTCCGGGCCCCTGGTCGCCGGTTGGGCCGTGCAGGCTTTGCGGACTTTGTGGGCCGTGGGGTGGGCGCTGGGGGAGCGACGGTGGGGCGCGTGCGGCGGGGTGCTTTGGTGGGGACACGGGCCGTGGGACGTGGAGTGCTCTCTGGTGTCCGGATGAACCCTGTGCAGAGGAAAGGCCTGGGGTCAGAGGGAACTTGCTATTTAAGCCTAGCTCGAGCTCTCCACCCACGCAGTCCCCAGCCTGTGCAAAGAAAACAGATCCTAAGGAAAGATGCCTGGTCTGGCTCCACTCAGATCCCAAGATTAGGCTGCCTCTTGGGGATCGCTGCTGGGTTTGACCGGGTCACCCTTACTCATAAGGACACTAGCCTAGAGCTGTGTCAGGCGCGTCTTCAAATCACTCAGCAAGCCCTGCTTGGCAGGCAGGCGCTGTGCCAATCCACTACTGCTGTCTGCCCCGAGTTCTGCCCTCCTAGGAATCCCAGGCCAGCGGGAAGACCCTGAAATTCAGGCACAACATGGGAGATGTGCGGACAGCTTACAGGAGCAAGGGATTTACTGCTTCCTGCAGCTTCCCGTGAGGAAACAAAGACCACAAAGATGGAAGTGAGCAACAGGTTCAGAATGAGTCCCAGTACTGGGCTACACAGAAGAATCTTGTCCCGAAAAGGCAATAACCAAAAAAAAAAAAAAAAAAAAAAAAAAAGATTGCTAACCCCACTATGGGTGGTGCCAACACTGGGCAAGTGGTCCTGAGTCATATTTAAAAAGCAGGCTGCACAAGCCATGAGCAAGCAAGCAAGTGTTCTCTATGGCCTCTGCATCCAGGCTCCTGCCTTGTGTTCCTGACCTTCCCTCATTGATGGAGTGTGATCTGAAAGTTATGAGCAGAAATAAACCCTTTGGTGCTTTTGATCATGGTGTTTTATCAAGGCAATAGAACCCCTAACTAAGACAGATGGATTGCTGGATGGATGATAACGGGTGAATGGACGGATCAATAGATGGATAACGGCTTTCTAGATAAATGGTGACTGACAAGGTAGATGATGGATGGATGGATGGATGGATGGATGGATGGATGGATGATAGCTAGATGGATGCTGGCTGGTTGAGTGAGTAGATGAGTGGATGGATCTATTCATGAGCAATTGGATAATGTATTGGTGGATGAATTAATGTTTGGATGGATGGGTAGATAGATGATGATAGATGGATTTATGAGTGAGTGGATGAATGGATGGTAGATGGATGGACTGATGGATGGATGGATGGATGAGTGAATGATGGATAGGTATATTGATGGATGGGTGGGCAAGTAGGTAGATGGATGATGATAGGTAGACTGACAAATGGATGGTTGGATGGATGACTGAATTTGTGAGTTGATGGCTGGCTGCTGAGTTGATGGATGGATGGATGGATGGATGGATGGATGGATGGATGGTGGATGAATGGGTGAGCTGATGGAGAGACAAATGGATTTCCTTCATCTCTTGGTATGCAAGAGATTTTACTATCCCAAGCCACTGCTCCTACCTAGCTTGGACCCAATGGAACAGCCCCCTCTACCCTTTCACAAGACCTATCCCAGGCAGCCATTCACAGCTTGATACAGATATACTCTTCTTGCGACATTCTGACTGAGGCTGCAGCCCTCTGGAACCTGGTTAAAGGTTCTGTCAAACAAGATGCCTTGTACTTGCAGGTCTGTTGACACTCACTGGGTCTCTAATAGGTGTCAGACACAGTGCTGGTACAGGGGCTAGGGAAGCATTCTAGGTCCTTCTGCCCCCATCCCTGTCTGTCATGAGGGGTAGGGAACTCCTTCTCCCACTGTAGAACACTTACTTTCCTTGGGCACAAAGGGGATGAGGCGACTCTTCACTGTCACCTGAGGAGGGTGTATCTTACACTTCCCTGGAGGCGCCCGTCTGCCAAACACACACAGAAGATCAGCACTGGGAGCCAGCCTTGAGCATGCTTGCCCTCACCCCATCACCTTCCCTTACAGAAAAGAGGGTAGGGCCAGACAAGGGTGATCAGAGATAGCAAGCAGTGCAGTAACTAGTGTTCAGCTACTGAAAACCCCTTACCATGGGCTGATGGGGATGTTCCTTTGCATATGTTTCTCTTATTGGTTGACGAATAAAATACTGTGGCCAACAGAGGCAGGACTAGGAGATGAGAATTCTGGGAAAGGTAGGCATTGGGACCCGATGGGAGAACCCCACCAGGGAGTCACCATGTGAGCCGCCAAAGGAGTTAGAGGTCCAGACCCTTCTCCGGTAAGATAAGATCACATGAAAATATTTAGGCTAATATAAATGGGTTGATAATTAAGACAGAGCTAGCCAATAAGAAGCGCTAGTCATTGGCCAACAGTTTTATAACCGATATAGAGTCTGTGTTCCATTTGGGGCTGAAAGGCTGGCAGTTAAGAACAACCTCAACCATGGGCTCTACTGCACTCAGCTCCCCTGAAGCCCCTTCCACATTGCCCACCCCACTCCTTTAATGCCACATCCCTGCCCACTTCTTCTACCCCAGGCCTGTATGAAGAGTCTCTCTCTCTCTCTACCTGTAGATTCTGAGTTTCTAGGCCTGGAAAAATGTGGGATAGTTAAGGCAAACTAAAAGATACGGTGAGCAGAAGAGAGGAGTCATGGGAAGCTGGCTTGAGCAGGCCCAGCACAGCCGTGGGGTCTGCAGTTCAGAGAAAAGAATCTGAGAAAAGTTGCCAGGGTGTGAACAGCCTCCTTCCCCATCCTGAAGAAACACAAGGACCAGAATTCCATCTTAATTAGTTTTTGGCTGTTGATCTGCGACTCTCTGAATGGGTCCAACCTTGTTCCCAGACTGCCCCACGTGGACCCAGGACTTCAATGGGGGTTCCGTCAGCCTGGGATTGAAATGGCCGCATGATTAAGTGGCCTCCTGATAGACTTGGCAGAGGAAGGACCATGTGCCTCTGCAAGACACACAGACTTCTCAAAGCTGGAAGTACAGCCATCTCTTCTCTGACCTCTCATTGGGTAAGGGGAGGAGGGTGTCGTCTCTTAAGGAAATTAAATTTTTTAAAATCTTTGTATGCTACACTGCAAAATGCCACAGTGCTTCTGTTCAGGCAGTGAGCTGTGGCCCCTGGGTCTCCCTCCCATCTTCCTTACCCACATGTCTGCTACCCAAAACACACTTCTTCCAAAAGAGAAAAATGAAAGGGAGGAGCCCCACCCTCTCCTGCCTGCCTCCAACCCCAAGACCTTGAGGTTAAAAACAAAACAAAAACAAAGTTCTTCCGGGCCCTCTCCATGGGCAGGGACAATGAGCCAAGAGGGAGGGGAGGGCGCTGCAAAATTAAAGGCCAGAAAGTGACATCAGCAGAGGGCATCTGATCTCTGAAACTGGTCACAGATGGTTGTGGGCCACCTGTGGGTGCTGGAAACCCTCACCTAGGTCCTCCGGAAGAGCAGCCAGGGGTTAATCACTGCACCAGCTCTCCAGCCCCAGCATTTTTTAAAAATAAAAATAACCTCAGCATCAAGAACTATGCAAGACTCGGCAGACAATGACTAGCATCCTTTTGGGAGGGATGATGCCATGTGAAGACAACGACACGCCTCAGGGACAAGCAATGAGATGAGAGCAAGGCCAATTGTGGTCCAAGCCACTGAGATGAAAGTGGAAGGACCTTGTGGAAAACAGGATGGAGGCAGATAGAGGAGGGAGCATGCTAATAAGAAGTTACATCGTAAGCTGGGCGGTGGTGGCACACACCTCTAATCACAGTACTTGGGAGGCAGAGAAAGGTGGGTCGAACTCTGTGAGTTCGAGACCAGCCTGGTTTACATAAAGAGTTCTATGACACACAGAGCTACACAGTAGAGAAAACCTGTATCATCCAGGGGCCTGGAAGATGACTGGTGGAAGTCCTTGTCACACAGAGTGAGGACTGAAGTTGGGATCCCAAATACAAAGCAGACATAACAATTGTTTGTAACCACAGCAGAGGCTGGGAAACCTGAAACAAGCTGGCCTGCCAGACTACTAAGTTATGGGCTCTGGGTTCGAGAGAAAGACCCTGCCTCCATATATGAGGTGGAGAACAAAAGAGGGACACCCAGCTTTGTTGACCCCTGGCTTCCATGTGCACACCCACACATGTGCACCCACACACATGCAAACACACCTACACCTACACACCACACCCACACTGACAATCACCTGTTCAAGAAAATGCCCCTCCAGACGCCGCACATTTTGGAGACTTTGGGAAACACACAAAACTTGCCCAAGCATTAGGCTGACCACTGACTCCCTGTCCATGTTCACCCCTTGAGAACGTGCATGCATTACACATGACCTTTCTGACCACTGGCCGCCCTCACTCTGGGGAAGTGTCCTCCTCTGCAAGGGCACCGGTAGCTGCTGGAAGTGCCTCATGCTACTCAGCAGTAAACTTTGTCTTCTACACAGACCGTGACAGCAAAAGTAAACTGGAGAGGGGCTGGAGAGCTGGCTCAGCAGTTAGCAGTGGCTGCTCTTCCGGAGGACCTGGGTTCAATTCCCAGCACCCATGTGGCAGCTCACAACTGTACCTCCAGTTCCAGGGGATCTGACACCGTCACACAGACAGACATGCATGCACATAAAGTAAAAATAAATAAATCGTAATAATTCTACAGTCCAGGAAGGGGATTCCAGAACCGAAAGATCATCATGTAAGCATTCATTAAACACACCCTAGTGTGAGCACTGCACCCTTCCCACCACCTGAGGGGTGTGCCTGGGTGAGGAGACACAGCCTTTGTCATAGAGACCCTGAGCAGGTGACATGCCAAGGCCTGGTGATGACAACTGAGAGAGGACAGGGTGGGACAGGAGGGCAAATGGATCGGGGAAGGCACCTGAGGTGGATGCCCACTGGACACGCTGCCAGCGGTGAGGGACCTTGGCTTCAGGCATACAATGGGGAGCTGAGAAGCTTTGTCATTCACAGTTGGAGCAGGCCTTGAACCAAGAAGAGAGCCCCACAGCGAAAACTAAAGCGGGTAGATTGAGGTGGGGATGAGGGTAGGTAGAAGATGGGGGACTTACTGTCTCTCAGACAGACCCCAGTTAAGGGACTCACCTGGAGGGGTCTATCACTTTGTAGATGACCCCGCGCGCGGCTGTGGCACTGGGCACACCCGTGGACATGAAGTACAGCTCCCCTTTGGACAGGGAACAAGGCAACGGTGAGAACACAAGGCAGGCAGCCCCGTCCCTGAGCTCAGCTGGCTCTGACGTCCACCAACCCTGAGGGGGTGTTTTGGCCACCTATCGCCTCAGCATGCCCTTATCCTCTGTAGCACAGTCCCCAGACGTCTCAACCGCCTAGAGGCTCCCTCCTCCATCCAGCCTTACCCTACTCCCTGCTCCCATGGGGTTCAGCGGGGGACCTGTTCTGCTAGCTGTGATCATCTGGAAGCTCGGTCCCCACATGCTATGCATGCCTAAGGAACAAGCTGAAGCTGCCAGTGCTGCCTGGGGTGGCCCTGTCCTCCTGGTCTCTGTGCTGTGAATGCCCCCTAAAGATCACTGGGGCAGCAGAGGTCCTGGTAACATCATTTGATGTATCCAAAGCACAGTTAGGGAGCCAGGAACCGGGAGGGACTGTTTTGCCCTGGCTGGCAGCACTGACGCTGACACTGATCCAGGGCTGGCCTTGGGCTGGCCAGCTCACCGGCGCCGCCTCCTGGTTTTGTCACTCTGTGTCACTCAAATGATGGGAAGGGCCCTTGAGAACTGCCCAGAACAGGGCCCAGAGTCCTCCAGACTCTGCCCTGCGGAGGAAAATGCTGCTTCTAAATCATGTTAACCCCCTACTGACCAAAAGAAAGGGCTTCCAAGGGCTTGGTGGGCTTAGGAGCCTCAGTGGGGCTGGGGCTGAGTCTGCCCTTTGGGAAACTCACATGCTAATGAAGGGGGGGTCAGTTCAACAAAGATTTCCCAGACTAGGCCCTGGGGGCTTTGGGCACTGGGCCCTGCAGGGGATACCCATCCAAAGGCCGTGGTGAGCGTTGCCTGGAAACTTCAACAAGGCTGTACCAGAGACTGCTGGGGGCCCCTGGCCTTTTCTTTTGTCAGGGAACAATCCCAGGCCAAGGACAAAAGTGGGATGCTGGAGTGGGATCCAGCCTCCGCGTTCCTTCTTCTCTCCCTTCCCCCTCTGGCCCCTGCTGGGAACGTGAGGTCCGGGAACAGGTTAGGAGCCTGTGTCTGCATGCTGTGAAATGTCAACATGGTCCCCTCACTTGTCATCGGCATCCCAGGTCTTTTCTCACCTGCCTACAATTCCGTATTCCAGATCCTCCCTACCCTGCCAACACTGGGGACTTGTCCCCATTGTGTCTCTAACTCCCCCATCAACCCCACCATGGGGGTGGAGGACAGCCACGTCTCTGAGTTTCCAAATAAGCAAAGGGAAGCACGGGAATGGAGGTTCTAGGGCTGATTCAAGAACTCACAAGGAAAAGGCCCAAACCTCAGAAGACAGCCCTCCTCAGAGGAAGTCTTTTCCCGATGAAGCTTTAATGTCAGAGGCCAGAGGGGTGACCAGGGGTGGTGGTTACAATCCCAAGCGTGGGCAGAGGAAGGAGGGGTCTCTGTGCGCTCACCGGCCTCATCCTCTGCGAAGGAGATGATATATGGATAGTAGTTGTTGATGAGGCCTGGGAAAGCACACGTCTGCCCTCGGCCCATGCAGACCTCACTGTACTTCCACTGGCCTGTGTCTGGGTTCTCTCGAAGGGACATCAGTCGCCTACAAAGGAAGATGAGCTGTGAGGCCATGGCTAGTGTGCTGCACAAGGAATTCCATCCATCTACTCATCCACCCAGTTACTCACACACGCATCTGTCCATCTGTCCATCTGTCTGTCTGCCTTTGCACATACCCATTCATTCTACCCACCATTCCTGAGAATGACCGGGACTTTCTCCCTGAGAAAGAGCCCTGTTTGCCCCACCCCTGAACACTCCTGAACACACCCATACAAACACACGTTCCCTTTAGCAGTCATGGAGAACGTAGGCCATGTAGGCCACTTACCCACTCATGAAATCGCCAAAAATGTAGAGCCCGTTGAGGTTGGGATACTCGCAGCCCCGGTACACGTAGCCCCCAGTGACTGATTTGCCCAGCTTGTGAGGGTAGGCGAAAATCGGCAGCACATCATCTGAGGGTCGGGTGAGAAAGTGGGTTCGTCCTGAGGCCCAGTGTTTCCCAGACAGCCCCGAGCCACGCATAGGGATGGGGTAGCCTGAGCGAGGAAAGCTCTCAAAGGGGCATACATAACCCCTTTGAGGGTTCAGCAGGAGTGCATGATCGGGAGGAACCTCATACTGCTTGAAGTGACCTCCTAAGAACGGGGAGGTCAGGAGTGGGAATTCATCCGGTGAAAGAGGCAGGGGCAGTGCTGTTTGGCAGTGGGGAAGGCCATGAGGTGGAGTGTCCAGGGAGGGAGGGAGGGAGGGAGGGAGGGAGGGAGGGAGGGAGGGAGGGAGGGAGGGAGGGAGGGAGGGAGGGAGGCAGGAGGTCCCCATGGGGTCACTTAGTGGAGTGAAAGGGGTCGGATCTGGATTGGAGTTCCCCAGAGAAATGGGGCAGATCTGGGTCTGGGGGCCCAGGGAGGGGGGAGGGGGGCTAGGTTTTGGGTTCTGGAGGAATGCTGATCCCAGTTGGGAAGTCCCCAAGGGGATGGGATGGGACAGACTGGATTCATGTCGAGGGTCTGAGCCAGGGAGAGTGGGGGGGGGGGAGAGGAACAGAAGGATCCTATTTGCAGGTCCCCAGGGGCGCGGTCACCGAGGGAGGCGTTGGCGCACAACTTGCGGTCGTAGCACTCGAAGCCCTCGCGAGCACGCCAGCCGTAGTTGCGGCCCCGCTCCACCAGGTCCACCTCCTCGTACTTGTTCTGGCCCACGTCCCCGCAGAACAGGCGGCCACGACCAGTGCCAGACGTCGGGTCTCCGCGGTCGAAGGAGCAGCGCCACATGTTGCGCACGCCCAGGGCATAGACCTCGGGCCGCGCTCCGGGGTCGTCCACGAACGGGTTGTCAGGCGGGATACGGTAGAGCGGGCCACGCTCGTTGCGGTCCACATCGATGCGCAGCACCTTGCCCAGCAGCGCCGACCTGCGGCCGGGGCGGAGAGCGCTGCTTACGCTGGGTCCACGCAGGGTAGGCAGGAAGGATGAGCCATCTCTGAGCCCAGCCCTGCTCAGCCCTCTGGACTGGCTCTCTCTGCACATCTGTCTGTCCCACACTCACTGGGCAGCAAGCCCAGCTGGAAACCCTAACTCAGCACTTAGCGCAGTATTACCTCCTCACAGCTGATATTTCAGATCCGGACTGCCCTTTATAGAGGACACCAGAGCTAGGACAATCCAGCTTGTCGCTCAGGAGAACTGTACTAATGTGCACACACACACACATACACACTCACATACACACACACACAGAGAGAGAGAGAGAGAGAGAGAGAGAGAGAGAGAGAGAGAGAGAGAGAGAGAGAGAGAGAGAGACGAAAGGAGGCCAGACCATGTGCTCAATATAGGAAATAGACAAATGAAGACAGGATTACACTCAACTTCTGGGTCTCTTATGGGAGTAAGAGACCTACCCCGGCTCCCCCTTTGTTGTGGGAACACCTGTCTTACCCCAGCAAGGCCCAACAGGCCAGAGATCAGGTTAGAGAAAGTCCTGTCTTCCCACAGGCTCACTGGTGTCACTTCTGTGACTGCTGTGACAATGGGTGCTGTTCCTGACTCTTGACTGCCACCAGCATCTCCTTTCCTCATGACCGTCTCCCACTGAGCTTGACCTTGTCCTTGCTACTCAATGGGGGCGAGAGACCGAGGTAGGATCCCAGCTAACTGCAGGCTACCACCCTGCTGTGTGTGGTGGGGGCAGCAGCTCTCCCTCCGGAAACACACTTAAGAAGCTGTTTGCAAACCAATGCCCCAGCAGAGCAGAAGCAGGGCATACTTGTTTTGTGCATTTCCAAACTTCCCAAAGGGATCGCCAGCCATCCCGCCATCTCCGGTAAAGATGTAGAGGTAGCCGTCATCCCCAAAGAGCAGCTGGCCCCCATTGTGATTGGAGGCTGGTTCTTCGATCTCCAGGATTATCCTAAAGAGAGATATGTAGCCCCTCAATAAAAACGCTTTCCAAACGGTAATCCCTGAAGAGCAGTAAAACCTTCTCTCGATGCCATTTCACAGTGGAAGAGACTTTCTCTTGTAACTGTCTTTCACAAGGACCTCTAGGCTGAGTAGGGACCATTCATGTCACTGTGTCAAGGAAGGACCTAGATGCTGGCAGCAGTTCAGTGACCCACTCGAGGGCACAAAGGCCATCAGCATTACAGCTGGGACCAGGACGATGGGCCAGTGTTTTTGAACTGCTTTCCACCCCTGGTGGAAACTTTCCATCTTCTCCATTACCTTATCTTGCTTCCCATTGGTGAACGGAAGGTATTTGACATGCTTCCTTGATTGTTAGTGATGAACTGCTCAGGGCAGTGGGATGGGGGAGGGGCCCTTTATCTACACCCCCGGACCTCCTTACTGCCACTGGAGGAAACCTCCCCTGTACCCAGTCAGCTGGGCCACGGATGGGGGAAGGCGAGACAAAAGGAGACACGGCCATTCTGTCTTGAGAAGCAGCAGGTATAGTACACGGGTGTAGATACAGAGATGCAGTATGGGAATGACCACTGTGGACACCCCAGCCAATGGCAGAACTCAGCCACACAAACTCCTCCAGCTGGTTCCTCCACCCCACAATACCACATGCAGCAGTCAGTGGTCTTAGGTCACTGTGCCTCCACCGCCCTTCTGCAGCCCTCTCCCTGCCACATGCTTAACTCCCTGTACTAAAGCCCACCACCACCAATAAAATGAGTCCCAGAACATTCAGGATCAACAGGACCAGCCACTGCATTGATCTCATTGTCCCTTATGAAAACAGAGCAAAAAAAAAGCAAGACTCAGAGCCAAGGTCTTTAGATTCAGATCTTGAGCCCTTCCCCTGTCACCAACACTGGGGCTTCTCCATGCATATGGCCCTTACAGAACCCCAAACTCAGGGTCCTCAAAGCAGAGGACAGCTCAGACTGCTAGTTGCCCACCTCCTCCAACCATGGGAAGACTCTTGACAAATGCCCTGAGTAGCAATGATGGCTCGCTGCCGGCCCTGCCAGCCATGCTGACATGTCCCTCTGAGTGATCAGGTTCTGTGCGATGTTCCCAGAGGAACCTTACTGAAGCTTCAGGCTAAAATGCGTGAATCTAAATACTTCATTTCTGAATTC
This sequence comes from Cricetiscus sungorus, assembly GCA_030556225.1. NCBI lineage: Eukaryota > Metazoa > Chordata > Mammalia > Rodentia > Cricetidae > Cricetiscus > Cricetiscus sungorus. The sequence goes on from JANBXA010000588.1 coordinate 5,030,810, forward strand.
AGGATTTCTTTAGTGGCTTATTTGTGTATTGTGTGTGTGTGTGTGTGTGTGTGTGTGTGTGTGTGTGTGTGTGTGTGCTTCTGCCATGTGTATGCATGCACTGTTGAAGGTCACAAGAGGGTATCAAATCTCTTGGTACTGCTATGAGCTGCTCCATGTGGATGCTGGAAACTGAACTCGGGTCCTCCAGAAGAGCAGCAGATGCCCTTAACATGTATTTCACCCTCCAGTTCCCTCTGTCTGGTCCATAGGACAAACTTCCTCCCAGGCCTGGATACAATTCTTTTTTTTTTTTTTTTTGGTTTTTTGAGACAGGGTTTCTCTAGCTTTGGAGCCTGTCCTAGAACTCTAGAACTCACTCTGTAGAACAGGCTGGACTGGAACTCACAGAGAAACCCCTGCCTCTGCCCACTGAGTGCTGGGATTTAAGGTGTACACCACCACTGCCCAGTTCTCCTCTTTTTTTTTCATCCAGCTGCCAGATAATTCAAAATTAATTGCTTTAAGACAAGATGTCTATTAACCCACAAAGCTACTGTTTTGGGCTGTTTCTCTTTTTAATATTCTCCATGTCAACATTTCACAGTTTCATCAAATACATGGTGACCTTTCGCTTGCCTTTTCACCAACACACCAGAGCCTCGCCTTGTTCCTGCTTGCTCTTTACTTGAGGGTAGGAACAGGCAGCATCACTAAACTACATTTCCCATGCTCCTTTGCTAGCTGAACAATCTCAGCCAATAAAAGGCATTAGGGGAGCCAGGAGTGGTGCCGGTGCTTTTGGTTGTGGTCCTGGCAATCTCTATACAATAGCTGCCCTTCCCCCATGACTCCAGTCTGGATGGCCCCCAACCAGACACAGTTCTGGACCTCACTGTCCCCTGGGTCCCTCCAGCAATAGGAGGAGGCAACTTCCTCCAGTGCCTCCTTTCCTAGACTGCCCTTCCAACACTACCAACCAAGACTCTTACTTTCAGTGTCCACTTCTGCCCAGGAGAGTCTCTGGACAGGCGGCCAAGCCAGGTCAACTCCCCTTGGAACAGTTGGGGCATTATTATTATTATTTAATAATAGTGGGTAGGTTCTGCAGACACTGTGGGGCCTACAGGTAGGAGCAGATTAGATGGGGTAAAAGCTGGACATGTTCACCATGTCCAGGCAGAGAGAGGCAGAGACAGAGAGAGGAGGGAGGGAGAGAGACAGAGAGAGACTGGGACAGGGGAGAGAGCCCCAACTGCCTGGAGTCAAAGAATGGAGGGGTATAGGGAGATGCTGGCCATAAGGGCAGGAATGGTCACTGTGACCCTGTGACAGAACATACTTCTGCAAACAGACCAGGACTCCAGCCTGGATGCTTCCAAGCTGTGTGACCTAACAGGCATTTTCCCCTCTGAGCTGTGACCTCATCCAGTTTTATGAGTCAGATGAGGTAACCATCTCTAGAGCCTGCAGCAGAATAGAGCTAAGCTTCTGGCTCAGGAGGCCAGAGGCAGGGGTCGGGACATGACCCCAAGCCTGTCTGTTTTGCAAACTCATTCTTCCCCAGGCCCCAGAGCACGTGATTCAGGCCCCACGGGGTGTTGAATATTCACAGTATTTAAGACAGACTTGCTCATCCAGACACAATTGAGTGTGTCACACTACCCCCCAACGTGATCACTCAGCCCTCCCTTGGCTGGGGCTCCCAGAAAGCCACCTCTCTGAGCCATGATCCACGGTGTTCTCATCATCCGCCGAGACTCTGAACTCGCTGATACGGATCCACTCTCGGAAGCCGACCCCCACAGAGTAATAGACATAGAGCTTGCTGGGATGTGGGAAGTGGGGGTGGAAGGCAAGGCCCAGGAATCCACGCTCATCCCCTTCCCAGGGTGAGGTGAGCACTGCTTGGCTCACATTCAGGAAGGGCTTCTCCAGGCGAGAGAGGTCAGGCAGGTAGGTCCACACCAGCCCCACCTGCTCTGCCACGAAGAAGCGGTGGCTGCCGTCCCCCGCATGCACCATGGCAACGGGGTTCCGAAGACCATTGGCCACCTCCTGCAGACACAGCTGCAGGCAGCCCTTGGCGTCCGCCACTACACGGCCCAGGTTTGAGTTCAGGTTCTCGTTGACCAGCAGGCTTGGGAAACAGTAATCGGTGTCATCTAGGGACAGGTAGCGGCATAACTTGGCTCTGTTGCTCTCCAGGGCCCAGAGCTCCCGGTCAGGGGAGAGGTGTCGGAAGAGGCCTCGGCAGGTCTGCCACATGTCTAGGCAATAATCCTCGCATAGGCCGGGCACTGTCCGCAGTGGCGTGGCGGGATCCTCGGCATCATAGAGGTGGGCTGCATAGGGCGAGCATCCCTGTAGAGACAGGAGGGCTCAGGGATGGCAGGAGGGGAGCACACTCTTGAACAATTGTCTCCTTGCTTTGGTGTCCCCATTCAAGGGTTGCCTCCTGAGACCTTCCCTTCCAAACCTCCCTGCCATTACCTCCTGGCCTCAGATTACTTAGAAAAACAAAGCCCCCCAAAAAACCTTACCATGAGCCCTCACTATCCCAAAATGTAACATCCTGTTCGCATATTGCCTGTCTTCTTCAGGGTAAAGAATTGTTACTCTACTGGAGCAACAATTGTTGATCTTCACTGCTGTGGCCTAGACACTCACACACATGATCCCAGGGCACAGTAGCATAGCCAATGGTGAGGGACAGTGACAAGTGTTCTACCTTGTCAGCCTTCTGGCTACCTCAAGGCACCTGTGTCAAAACACTCCTACATCTATTATTCATTCAATGTTTATGAGTACTTCACGGGGGGGGGGGGGGGGGAGCTGAGGCTCATGGCCCCCAGTGTTACTTAGTAATATGCTCAGATCAGTAGCATATGGAGGTACCTGGGTTCAGTCTTAGGTCCAGCCTGCCCTCTCCATAACCAGACAGCCAACATGTGCATGGCACGTGTGTGAGTGTGAGGTGAGGGCCACGCCTATGCCTTCCAGGGTATTCCAGACAGTCTATCCTGCCCTCAGACTCAACAACTTCCAGCAGGAGCGACCAACACAGGATTCTGGGAGATTAACGAATCTCCTTGGGCTCCCAGGGTCCTTTCCCCAGCTCTGCCTTGGGTAGAACTCGTCACTTTTTCTGCTGTGGACCTCTCTCAGTCCCCCATGGACTCCATGGGGGGAGAGGCGCTGTCTTATGGAGCTAGCCTGCCATCACAAGCAGACAGGTACCACGTCTGCTTCCCACCCTGTCCTGACAGTCCTGCCATGCAGCTGGCCCTGCTGGAGCCAATCACGTGGTCCTTCCCCAGCCCACCTCCCCTGCTGGGGCTGCAGCGGAACACTCCAAACCCCAAGATCCTTGAGGACCTTCTGAGGAATCCTTCTCACTGAGATCACTTTTCTCTGGTGTGACAGACCTCTGTTGCACTCCCCCAACCCCCAGGGCTGACTCAGTTCTGGGTCCCCAGAGGCCTTCGAGATGTCTAGATAGAGGAGACGATGACAGCTATACTTGGGCTGCTCTCACCAGGAAACCAGGCTGGGTGGTAGCAGGAGACGTCGGTAGAAAGCAAGAGGACAGCAAACCTCAAAGCTGTGTTTCTAATTCCAGGCCAAGGGCTCCCTACTGTTACAACTTCAGTCATTGCATGGCCTGTCCCCTGGTCCCTCTATTGCTGTGGACTGAGTCCCCCCTGATAAACTAAGGGCCCTATGTGTTCTTGGCATCTCTGATCTGAAGTGTCATCTTCCATACGCTCCATTCTGCATTCTGTGTGTGACAGGCCAGACAGTCAAACCTCAGACTGAATTGCCAGCGCCCTTGTGATCCCCGGGATGTTCTTGTGGACCAGCGGCAGCCAAAAGAAGTCCAGAGAGGGCAGTGTACACGTAGATGTCACTTTCTTTCTGCAGGGCAGTGTCACCGTGAGTCCAGTGTTACAGACGAGGAACATAGGCTGACTGTGGCCACATGCCAAGAATTGGCCAGACCAGGACTCACCCCTAATCTTTATGATAGCCAGCCTTCTGCTCTTTACCCTGACATTTCATTCAACTACCGCCAACACTTTCTACCAACACAACACTTAGCAGAGCACAGATGACCAGGCACTGGCCTTGGCTCCAAAGACACTGTAGAGATAGGATATAACCTGATAGCCCTTTCCTTGTGAAAACTCAACCAGAACACATAGAGGGCACAGAGGTTCTGGGTGCCTGGTGAGGATCTTGGCATCTACTCACATAGTAAGCACTGAGTCTAGCAGCATCTTACACATGACATAAATGTGGGGCTCAGACAAGAGCCACCCAAAATTAGTAAACGACGAAAGAGACCAGTAATTGCTGCTGGCAGAGAGTGTGGGAAGTCACTGGACCTCATGTTCAGGGGTAGGCTGTGAAACATTCACGGGATCAAGGCGCCTGCCACCTGACAGCCGTAAGGTTGCCACGGATGGGTTACTGACAGTCATGACTCATGGCCTCAAGCCCCAAAGCTTCTTACTCCCCCACCCCCTGCCACACCCGGCCAGGAAGACTGAGTCCTGTACACAATGTTCCCTCTGTGGGATGTTTCTTCCTCCCTTACTTCCACATCTGGCAAACCCCTATTCATGATGCAAGGCCCAACCCACAAGTCTCCTTCCTCCTCCTTCCTTTCCGAGGCTCCTGCCCCTTGGATGCTCACAAAGCTCTCTCTCTGACTCTTCACCTGGTAACCTGTCACTTCCAGAAGCAACTTCCCTCTTCTGCCATCACCTCTGCTTCACCAGAGGTGGCCTGACTCCTCTGCCTGGCCATGACTCAATTAGTCTGTCCACCCCACAGACTGTGGGGGCCCTTGGGGGCAGATGTCCCAGGATCCAGCTAAGGTTAGGATTCCGGGCTGGAGGCAGTGCAGTAAAGTGGCCGCAAGGAGGCCTTTGGAGCCCGAGCTCATGTTCCACGTGTGATGTGTGGCGAACTCCCTACCTCCCAGGGCCCGAGTCCCCATCTATAACGAGGAGAAAGAACTCCAACCTCATAAAGTTGCTGGGAGCAATCAACTGAGATGCCGTGTGTCCATGTGTTTGTTCAGTGAATGTTCACGTAAGATGAACCCCAAGGGACTAACTCAATGGTCACTCTTCCAGGCTGTCCCAGGTTCCTGGCAGCTTTTCGCTACTTGCCCTGGTACCTTGGAGAAGTCTCTTAGATGTATGTCTGCCTCCTGAAATGAATGGAGAGGCTTTGGAAGCTAAGTCTGTGACTTTCTAACTGCCTCTGGGCCCAGAAGCACAGAACCTGCTCCTTGATGGCCCTGGAGATATGTCTGCTGAGTGCATGACCCTTTAAGCGCTGTCACAGGTCACTATTCAGCAACTCCACTGATGCATGCATTCAGCTACAGAGAAGTCAGCCACGTGTGAGCCACATACTAGTCACACTGGGGTTGCCGAGTGCAACCAGTGCCTGGCATATTTTCCTAGAGGAGGGCAGAGCCTCGGGAAAGAGCCTCCTTCCTCTGCAAGCCAGCCATGAGTCCTGAATGATCCTTGATGGAAACCTGTGTGTGGTTAAGGATCCTTGAGATTGGTGGCAGTGAGGATGGTGTTCCCACACTCTGCCATGACCCTCCTCAGGGAGACCATGACACAGTCTTGGCAGACCTCCTGATGCAAGCTCAGTCCAGACATGAGATCACCCCCAGAGACGCCTCACTGGAGGTATGAGCAGACACTCTACCACAGGCTGCCCAGGCCAGGCCATTTTGGGCAGGTTCCCAAGGAAAAAGAAGTGCCTCCTGCCAGCAACAGCCTCAGGGTTAGTTGCTTCCCCCTCCCTGGCCCTGTCATCCCCTTTGCCATGCTGAGCAAGCAAGCATCCCTGCTATGGACCTGGGTGCTTCAGGGAGATAACGGGCCTGTTCGGGTAGACCTCAAGGCTGGAGAGAGAGGCAAATGGTCCACCACACCGTCTGACTCTCTTGAAAAGCACAAAGTTGGGGCTTGGTAGCTACAACATGAGCAGAACACCCTAGAGCACTGTGCTCTCCCTACAACCTCTCCTCACCTCCCAGCACCTTTTGTCACACTCTCACAGGGGCACTAAGGGTGTCCAGGTCTTCTGACCCACCACTGGGCCATGTGACCCCCTATAAGTAAATACCCAGATTCTCACACTCTCCCTGGGCCGGAAATAGAGGAATTCACCTACAAACCCCAACAGAACCACTCTACCGGTGTCGTTTAATCTTCATCACCTGGGGTTGGGGGTAGAATTATGCCCCTGTTTTAAAGATAATGTAACTGAAAGACTACCATGAGTCTCTCTCAAGTTCACCACCAGGAGAGGCTATGGTGTCAGCCCTTTTCTCTCGCTCCTCGAGCCTGCCCCCTGCTGGCTGGGACTGGAAATTTGTACTACACGGTGGGGACCCTTCCATGGTGAATCATCGCTTCACTTCATAGGTTAGGGGCCAGCCTCGCGGTTTCCCTGGCATTCCTGCGATCACATCAGTCTCACACTGGAGACCCAGGGGCTTGTGGTTAGACACTCCACACTAACAAAAGGAAAACGGGAGTTCAGTGCGGATCGAAGTGAAGGCTCCACCATCAGAGGGGAGATGATGTGAGTAACAGAGGTCTGGGGGGACCTTCTCCCAGGGGAGGAGCCGGGCCAGTAGCAGAACAGAAAGGTGGGTGTTTTCAGCACGTACGACCCTGCAGGCCCTGGTTCAGCCTGGTCCTGAGAAATGGGCTGTCAGGCTTCTCCATTATGCCTGACAAAGGAAGGGTTCTCACAGGGACAGCAGTGCCCAGGCCGCCCACACAGCCACGCCCCATATTCTGACCACACCCTCTTCCCATCCTGCCTTCCTTGGTCTAACAAACACTTCACCCTGGAACCTGACAGAGGCAGAGCTCTCTGAGGTGGGACGGATTCCAGCGCATCCCAGAGAATGGGAGTCTCTAGTCTTTGAGAGGAATTGAGGCCCCTAAAAGTCCAACATCTTTGCAAAACAAATGAATGACAAGAGCTGTCCTGGGATGCCAGGTCTTCCCGCCTGGGGCCAAGTCACTCTCTCTTGAACACCCAAGCTCCAAAGCCCGGTACCCACTCCTAGCCCTCGGCCCTGTAGGATTGCCATCACCTCCAAAGTCCAAGATCCACTCTTAAACATCCTCCCTGTGGAGATGCCATCACCTCAAAATCCCAGACCCACTCCTGAGTCTTGCCTTTTTGGGGATACCATCACCGCTCCGCCTCCAGACGACCAGGGCCCCGCGTGCTCCTCTGCCGTGAGCCCGCTCACCTGGCACAGCAGATCCAGCGCGTAGCCGGCACACGTCGCCCACATCCCGGCGTCCAGGCGGCTCTCCAGGGCCCGGAAGCGCCGGGCCAGCGCCGCGTCCTGCTCTGCGGTGCAGCAGCCGAAGGCGGAGTACTGCACGCAGAAGCTCAGCGGCTGCGGCGGCCGGAAGGGCGGCCTGAAGTCCAGGCACTGCGGGTGCGCGGCGGCCAGCAGAACACGCAGAGCCAGCAGCGCCCCGGGCCCGATCCCGGCCACAGCCCGTCGCCCCGCCATCCGCCTGGCGGTCGACACAGGGCGAAGCAGAAGGCCAGCCAGCCCCGCCGGCGCGCCCCCCGTGAGCCGCGAGCCGCGCCCCCGAGCGCCCGCCTCCCGCCTCGCCTGCAGCACCCTCCGGGGCGCGCAAGGGGACGCCCGTGGACTCGCCCCGCAGGCCTTGAATCCGGGGACCCCTCTCGCTGGGGGTCACCTCTGTTTGGGAGCACTCTGCAGGACTGGAGAAGCGCGATCCAGCCTGGCTCCCACTCTGCGGGCAGCCCCCTCCTCCTGGCCCCCAGCCTTTCCAACAAGAGCAGTGGCCTGGCCTCTGGGAAGCCCCGTTGCCCAGTTTCACAACTCCACCTCTGAGTATGGGATGGACGCTACTTAGCCACCAAGGAGTGAGAAGCCCAAAGCAGGGACTCCTGGGTTGTAGCCTCACCTCCCTCTGAGCCAGACAGGAACTTTAGCAGAGTGTTTAAAATGGAGGTGTAGTGCAAAAGACAGGTGGTGTTGCGGGGTGGGGGGGGGACACCTCACAAGAAGTGAAGTCTGAGCCGGTGGTAGGAGGTGGCCCCGCCCAGGCTCCTGTCCTCCCCTGGCCATGAGACTCTCCACCAGCAGCCCAGAACCCGTGGGCCTCAGTCCTATCTACATAGAAACCCCTAATGGCTGTCTCTGCTGGCGGATAGAGGTCCACAGCCCCACCCGCCGCACATTCCTCAGCTTCGACCCAAGAACACACATACACACTGCCTCATGGGCCCGGAATCCCGCAGCACCCCAAACCCGGCACTTGCCCATGAGGACTCCAGCACCGGCTTTCCCCTGGAGCACTCATCCTATCTGTCCTGTCACACACCCTCTCAACACCGAGCTAGATACCCATTCTCTGCTGTCTCTTTGAGCTGCCCTGTGGCAGTCTGTCTGCCAGGGCTGGTTAGTGTGGTTAGGGTTGCTTAGATTCCACGGGGCTGCGGTTGGAGCCTCGAAGGGGGTTGGGGTGGCAGTGATGAGTCAAGGTCTTCGTATGAGACCAAATATCTCATCTCTAAGTATTTAAGAGTGAGCGTATTTAACACACAACCTATGGATGACAAAGAGGTTGAGAAGCCACAGAGGGGGACAATATGAGTCCCCGATGGCAGGAGGGTGGCTAGAGACACGAAGCTATGACCAACAGCTGCTGCATCGGGACCCTCAAGGATGAGAGGGACGGCAGCCCGTGTGAGATGCTGGGGGCAGACAGCAGGGGGGCAGCACCCCACTGCCGCCTCCTCCTGCTCCGGTTAGTGTTATAGACTGAGCTGAACATGGAAGGCAGAATAGGAGTCTGGGAAACATGCTCTTGGAAATTGGGTGACCACACTAAGTGCCTGGCAACTGCAGAGGCCCCCCCCCCCCCCCCCCGCCCCGGGAACATGAAGGCACGAGTAGGGAAGGACATGGTCACAGCTCCCTTGTCCCAGGCTGGTGGTCAGAATAGAGTAAGGACCATACACCATTTGGGGAAATTCCTGGAGGCTGGATGTGGATGAAGATGAGTGAGAAGCTAGGGGTGGCACAACCGTGGAGTCAGGCTCTTGCAAGTTTACCTCCGGGATCCCAGGGAAGGGTCAGGAGACCCCATCATGGTCCTGGCAGACAGAGGGAAGAGGGCTGTCAAGGCCCTGAAGGAGATGTCTCTCCAGGAGAAATGGCTTTGAGACTCACCACGAGGGAGAGAAGCAGCCCCTTACATTGCTGACTCGGCAATCAGACAGTCCACTCAGACAGTGTGAGGGCGGCAGCCCAGGGGCATGGGGTTCTGGGCGTCCCCTCTTCCCCATCAGCAGGCTCCGGGGCAGCTTCGGGTGACCGCTTGAGGACATTTTATCTGAGGAGACGCGCACTGGAACCTCAGGCAGTAAGGAGCTACTATGCAGACACTGGTGTATGCTTCAGGCCTCTAGCACCCATTACATGCTAAACCCTAGCTGGATTTGTACCGTCCTCTCTCCAAAGCTCTATGCCCCTCAGTTTGTGTCATTCAGGAAATCACATCTGCTTTCCAAGACAAGCAAGCAAGCTAACAAACCAAGGCATGATACAAGGCTTGAAGAAAAGTCTGACTGTAGAGGCCAGACTTCCATGACACATAAGCTAGTGCTATATGGCACAGGGAACTGGGGAAAACGATGATTCAGACATGGAGACTCCATTGTAAACAGGGAACTGTGGGGGGGGGGGAAGAGATGGGTGATGTAAACACAGACTTAGCTGTCAGAGAAAGAAGTGGAAGGGGGGGCTGGCTTCCATCCCCAGGCAAGCATTCTTTGCAAAAGCAAATTAAAGGGACTGTAGAGATAGTATGGTAAGTAAGTGCTTCCCTTGTGAGGATGAAGCTCTGAGTTCAATCCAAGAACCCACGGGGGGCGGGGGGGGGGGAGGGGGAAGAAATCCAGGCATGATGGCATACACCTATAATTTCAGTGCTGGAAAGGGAGAGACAGGCATATCTGTGGGGCTCTTTAGCCAGCTAGCCTAGCATACTTGGTATGTTCTAGGCCAGTGAAATCAACATAAAACAAAACAAGATTAAAAGATTTAATAGAGGGGAGCTGCAGAGATGGCTCAGCAGGTTAAGAGCACTGGCTGCTCTTCCAGAGGACCAGGGTTCAGTTCCCAGCTTTCCAGCACCCACAGGGCAGCTCACAACTGTCTGTAACTCTGGTTCCAGGGGATCTGATGAACACAGATGAACATAAAATAAAGTTAAATTAAAAAATATATATATAATAGAGGACTGGTGAGACATCTCATTAGAAAAATATATTCCGCATCTACCGTTCTAGCCTGACAACCTGAACTCAATCTCAGGGACCCACATATGGAAAAGGGATAGCTGACTCCCACAAGTTGTCCTCCAACAAACCTCCCCTCGCCCACACACACACACACACACACACACACACACACACACACACACACACGGCACACAAGTAAATAAATGTAAATAAAAAGTTAAAAACATAGTAGAAACACAAAGCATTGAAATGGAAATAAAAAGGTGTCAAGTGGTGTCATTTTATGTTCACTTATGTATGCATGTTTTGCCTGCATGAGTGTCTGTGCACCACACGCGTACCTAGTGCCTGGGAAGCCGGAAGAGATGCACCTGGAGTCACACACAGTTGTGAGGCACCAAGGGTGCACTGGGAAGCAAAGCTTGGTTCTGGAGAAACAAGTAGTGCTCGTGGCCTCCAGGTGAAAGCCGGAGGTTAAATGCCACTGAGAAAGCATCACCCGTGCGCTTCAAGACAGATGGACAGAGGGACAAAAGTGAGGGGCAAACAAGCCAGGGGACAGACAGCTAAGGACATTTCAAAAGCTCTCCTACATGGAACGGGAAAGAGAATAAAGTGAGAACGAAGACAAAATATCAAAGGTAAAAATGGTCAAGTCTTCTAAAATATATGACAGATACCAAAAGATAAATGCAGGCATCCAATAAGCATACGATCCTGTAATAACAAAGAATATACACAACCATACAGCATTCAAACTATAGAAAACCCAGAACAAAGAGAAATCTTAAAGGAAGCCAAAGATCCCATAAATAACAAAGAATATACACAACCATACAGCATTCAAACTACAGAAAACCCAGAACAAAGAGAAATCTTAAAGGAAGCCAAAGATGGGGGTAGACAAGAATGGGGGGGGGGTGAACTCCAGAGCGACTGGAAGATGCTCGGTGAGCTATCATCTAAGGAGCTTGGAAGACAGCGGGGTACACAGAGTTCAAAGAGAGAAACCTGCTCACCCAGACACCTGTGCCCAGCACAAGGGTAAGAAAGAAGCTGTAACCACAGGCAGGACTTGGGCTACAGAGAGATGGCTCAGTGGATAAAGGCATATACTGCCAAGCTTGAGGACCTGAGTTCAATCCCTGAGACCCACATGTTAGAAGATGCTGTCTGACCTCCACACGTGTGCCATGGCACCCTGTCCCCCACTAATTGAACAAATGATTTTTTAATTAAACTTTTAAGGAAAACAAAAAGCCCTTTAACTGAGTCAGAAACTTCTATGACTGGTCCTGACTAAAATAATTTTACTTTAAAAATACACGTGAGTGTGTGTGTGTGTGTGTGTGTGTGTGTGTGTGAGTGTGTGTGTGTGTGTGTGAGTGTGTCTGCATGTGGGTGCCCTTACAGTCCAGAAGAGGGGTTCAGATCCGCTGAGCTTGAGTTACAGGAGAATGTGAGCCATTCAACATGATTGTTAGGAATTGAACTGCAGCCCTCCAGCCCCTGCAAGAGTAGCAAGCACCCTTAATCACTGAGCCTCTCTGCAGCCAACTTGTTTTGTCTTTTGAGGAGGGAGTTGGGTAGAAGTGAAGCCAAGTTGCCCCTGTCCCACTCTGGCATAACCCTGTGGTTTTAGGGCTGCATGAGTCATGGGGTTCAGGGCCCAGGAGGTACTATCAGCTGCGGGAGCCAGAGCAGGTAGGCCCAGATGCCTCTCTGACTAGAATTCTCCGTGTGGGCAGTTCCCACAAACCAGCCACTAATTACAGGCTGGAGGGCTCTTTCTCCAGGGATGGGAGGATGGTGGTCCATTATTTGTCAATCCTTCCTCAGGCCAGGCCTTCTCTGGGCACTTCAAGCCAGGGGTTGGGGGTATTGAGGAGTCAGCAGTGGGGCCTGGGGGTGAGTTGTCAGTTACTCCACTACTCCAAACCTGTGGGATGCGGATCAAGGCAGGCAAGGAGCCAGACAGGAGCCCAAGGCTTTTATACACATTTCACGCATATGGGAAATTATCAAGAACAGAGGAACTCCCAAGAACACACTCCAGACTCTGCTGATGGCAATATTCAATTACATTCCCTTCAGATGCCTGAATTAAAACAAACAAACGAATGAACAAACACCACTTGAGGATCTGTGTGCCACAGTATGAAATGTGATGTGCTGTAGTATTTAAGAGCTGGAGAGATGGCTCAGTGGTTAAGAGCACTAAGTACTTTAGCAGAGGTCCTCAGTTTAGTTTCTAGCATCCACACTGGCCAGCTCACAACTGCCGATTACTCCAGTTCCAAGAGATCCAGTACCTTCTTCTGACCTCCCTGGTCACTGGGCACAAACATAGTGCACAGACATACGTGCAATCACACAATCACACACATAAAAATAAATAATAAGCTGGGTATGGTGGCACAGGCCTTTAATTCCAGCACTCAGAAGGCTGAGGCCAGGGCTGCTAGCCAGAGAAACCCTGTGTCAAGAAAAGCTAAATAAATAAATAAATAAATAAATAAATAAATAAATAAATAAATAAATAAATGTTGCTATAGGGACAGTCTGGTACAGAGAATACTCTCAAAAAAACAAAGCAAACACCCCAGAGTTGTCTCTAACCCACTGGCTGCCCCTGAGTGTGCCCATTATCATCGGAACCACTTGTTCTGACCCTGAGAAGATCCATGGGAGGGTGGCCATGCAAGATGCTGTAAGAACACAGACACCGCCTGCCTCTTCTTAGACTTCTCTGGTGGTGGCCCCTGCAGCCAGCAGTGTCTGGGTCCTCACACAGTGAGGACAACACAGTGGCTCTGTCTGCCACTGAGAACTCTGCTGGGTTACAGGGTCACTGCTGCAGGAGACCAGCCCCCCACAACCCCCTCCCCGGCAGCCCTGACTTCTTAACAGTCTGCTGTTCTCTTAGCAAAACACCCAATTTTAACTTAAAACTCGAGAAAGGGAAAACAAAGCAGAGCAGAAGGCAGAGATGGGTGCCTAGGGCAGTACCTGTCACCAGGTCCCCCAGGGTGAGTCACAAAGACCAGGAAACCATCCTCTCCCCTGATGCTGCCTCACTCACATCCCTGTGCAGGCAGGAGCCCAGGGGTTCCCCAGTCCTTTCTGACTCTCTAGGGGTCTTACTGGTGTTCTGTACGCCACATGAAGCCATCCCCTTCCCCCTCACCGCTGTTACTGTTTCCCCATACATGGGGATGAAGACCCCCGCCACCAGACACTGGAGCACATGGAGTTTGCAACAGTAAGTCAAGGTGGGATCAGAAAGGGGAGGAGGCAGCCTGGCTCAGACGGTAGTGGTTGCCTAGCACTCACGAGCCCTGGGTTTGTTCCCAGCACTGTAGACACTGGTGTGGTGGTGAACATTTTACCGTAGCACTCGGGAAGTGGAGGCAGGAGGATGAGGAACTCGAGGCCATACTCACCTGCATAGCAAGTTTGAGGCCCATCTGGATTACTTAAAACTCTGTCTTAAAAAAGAAAACAAGAACAAATTCAAGCAGAGGGTTCAAGATTTGAACCTAGGACCCAGCAGCCTGCCAGTGAAGGCCACAGTGGAGCTGGTGGCAGTGGAGGGCTCCAACCCAGGTCCAGCTGTTAGAATGGACCCCTGGCCCACACCCCAGCACCAGAGCACGACAGCACTACACTCCACTCTAAGCCTTGTCAAAGGCTGCTCTGCAGGAAGGCACGCTCCTGTACACAGCTGCTCGCTTCAGAGAGAGACACTGAGACAGGACCAGGACCCAGCCCTTCTGGCCAGCTGCATGGTGTCCAACAGGAGCATGTTCAATCCCAGAGTCCCTCCTAGATTGCAAGGTCAGTCCCATTTCTATGAGTTTCTTTTTTCCCTCTGAGACAGGGGCTCACTATGTAGCCCTGGCTGTCCTAGAACTCACTATGTAGACCAAGCTGGCCTCGAACTCACAGAGATCCACCTGCTTCTGCCTCCTAAGTTCTGGGACTAATTAAAGGTGTGCGCCACTATGCCTGGCTCCTATAGGTTTCTTGTAGTAGAACAAATGAAATCAGGGGATGGGGAAATCAGGGAAGATGGGGCAGGAGGGACAGTCTGACTCTCATTTTCATTTTTACATATGTGTCTGTATGTGTGCAGTGCCCACTGAAGCTACAAGATAATATTAGATTCCCCTAGAGCTAGAGTTCCAAGTGGTTGCCAGCTGCTGGACATGGGTGCTGGGAACTGGACTCTGGTCTTGACAGCTCTTAACAGCTGAGCCATCTGTCCAGCGGAGTGAGATACTTCTGCCAGTCATCACAGAGTCCATCAGAGGCTCTCAGAGCCCAGGTCCATCCTCTGAGGGCTGCGTAAGAAAACTGATGCCCAGAGAAAGAGAGGCCCAGTCCACTGGGAACATAGCTCAACCCCATTCCTTTGAGCAGCCCTACCAGGGTCTCTGGATTGTCTCCCCTTTAGATCCCACCTTCTCCCATCCCCAGCTCTACCTCTGGCAGCCTCTGCCCTGACCCTCACACCTGCTGGATCCCTTCTGTGTTCCCATCTGCCTCCAGCAGTCAGGCCTCACCCTCCAGGGCACCCCGGAGCCCCAGGGACCATTCGGATTGTGATTCAGCCCTCCAGTGCATGCCTGTGGCCCCTTGACTTTGGGTGAGGCAGCCAGGCTTAGCCAGGAGCACATAGCAGTTTTGCTCTGGCTGCTTCCCAGGGATGAGATGACCTCAGGGCCTTGGTTCCCTCTGGCTATTCCCCCAGCCTAAAGGGCAGGGAGCTGCAGCACTGGAGACACGGGGACTAGGAGGCATGAGCCAGGGACCAGGTCAGAAGAGCAGCTCCAGGCTGAGCTGGGAGCTGGGGATCTGGTGCAGACAGATAGGCTCAGCTCCTGGATAGCTGCGTCATCTAGACTTCACTCTGCTCTAACTCACAGGCTGACTCCCAAGAAGTCCCTCCCTCGGCCTCAGCCTCCAATAGTGAGTCTGACTCCTCGCTGTCTCCTCTAATATTCCCCAAGTGTGTTCTATAGAATACGGCATCTTGCTGCTTTTCACCAGAGCTGAGGTTGCATAAAGTGTCCCGTGGTCAGGTAGTGTCTTAGTGTTTCTGTGCTGTGCTGTGAGGAGACCACGGCAACTCTTAATAAGGAAAACATCCAACGGGGGCTGACTTACAGTTTCAGAGGTTTAGTCCGTTATTTTCATGGCATGTTGGGGGATACTCGATCACACAGTGAACCTGCATTTGCATTAATTAATTACAATTAACCTTGAGTCAGGAGGCTGAGTTAGCAACTAGTTCACAGAGAGAAAGTAATCTCAGAGCATCAGGAGGCATCTGGAAGAGATAGAGAGACGCACCGGAAGGAGTAGGGAGGGATTTGGAGTATTGCAGCTTGGCAGAGTGGAAGGATACTTTGGGAGATGCCAGCAAGTTGGAAAAGTTAGCAGGGTGCTATTCAGTGCTACCTGAGCTAGCAGGTTCTCACCCCGGCCTTTCAATTCCGAGTCTTATTTATAAACAGAACAACACAGGTTTAGTTAACGTTACCTTAGCACAGCAGTAGGGCTGGTGCCTGCAGGAACAGTATTTCCACCAGACTGTGACCACCAGCCTGGCTGCTGTCGGAGAGGAGATGCAGGCCGGTAACTGCAGACTCACAATTACCGGCTGAAATAACAGTAGATTAAGGTGCAGCCACTGTGCTGAAGCTAAAACAATGGCAGGAAGCATAGCAGCATGCAAGCAAGCAGAGCAGCTGAGTTCTGCATCTGGATTGACAGGCAGCCGGAAGACAGTGACACGGGGCCTGATTCAAACTTCCGAAACCTCAAAGCCTACCTCCAGTGACATCCTTTCTCCAACAAGGCCACACCTACTCCAACAGGGCCACACCTCCAATAATGCCATGCCCTACGACTCTATGAGGGTCATTGTTATCCAAACCACCATAGGTAGTATTGGAAACATCCCATACGAAGCCTTCCTAAATATTTAAGACACGACGATGTGGTTCAGCCCCCAAAAGGGGCTGGAAACATGGCCAAGTGGTTAGAAGCACTGACTGCTCTTCCAGAGGACCCAGGTTCAATTCACACACACATAGCAGCTCACAAGTATCTGTAACTCCTGTTCCAGGGGATCTGACACCCTCATACAGACAGGCAGACATACAAACATGCAGGCAAAATACCAATGCCCATAAAATACAGATAAATAAATTACTTTAAAAAAAAAAAAAACAGCCCTGGGAAGTTCTACAATGACTCGTTTATGTATTCACTTCAGTAAAAATCATTTTTCCAGATGCCAGTAGTAACACTCTCCTGGCTTCAGTCTAAATCAGAGCCTCTGCAACCGGCAACAGCACTGACACCCTGGGAGGGACAGAGAATAACAGTCCCCCTGCCACTGGCTGGAGCCTCCATCCCCCGCTCTGTGGAGGCTTGCATGCACAGGTGCACATAAAGGCTCTGGCTGCCCAGAAGCCCTGAAGAAAGCTCACTGAGCTCAGATCTCCCGGCGCCTCTGGCTGGAGCTTTGCCAGACATGCCTGTGGGGAAGGCCGGCCACACCTCCTCTTCTCACACTCCACTCCCCTTAGAAGGCAGGGCCAGCTTCGCCTGTGTCCTGCCAGGCATCCCTGGGCTACAGGCCTGCATGAGGCCCTGCCCTGACTCCATGGCTTGTGTCCCTCGCGCATGCCAGGGCACTCTAATCCTGTTCTGAGTGGCGAGGGCAGAGGAGATGCTAGCCAGGATCTCAGAGCGCTGGCTTCAAAGGGATTCAAAGGCGTAACTCGGAGAAACACACGGCCAGGACGCAGACCTCAGTTCCGGCTGCCATTCTGCTGATGGGAACACCGAGTCAACTATTCTGTTTGGCAGTGAAGGTGGCCCTGTAGAGAGAGCAGGCTCACGGGTACAGCTCCCCGTCTAGCCACCCCAGGCGTGGCAAATGGTAAATGGTAAATTGTTAGTCTCGGCTGCCTGTAATACTTGGCATAGGAGCCTTACAACACTGCAGATACCATCTGTACCTTTTTCTGGCTTTCAGGGGGCTCCTGAGTGAGCTTAGCTTTTCCTCACTTCTGCAGCTGTGAGTTCACACTTCCACTGGCTGCGTTGTGTGTCCCTGAGGTCCCCAAGGTAAGGCATTTTATATCACAGATTCTCATGGTGTACCCACAGGGTCTTCTAGTAACCCTCCTCCAGCTGCCTGGTGTGGACTGGGGTCCCTGTCACAAGACTCCCGGAGGAGCCCGGTCTGGATGTAGCCATGCCTCAGCAGAGGCTGTGATCTCTCCTTCTCAGGTCTCTGGCCTTGTATCTTCTGTGTGTTCCTGCCACTCTGGGAGGCAATCAGTCCCTCAGGTAAACACAGCAGACCTGCTCACCGACCACTTGGCCAGACTTGCCCAGTCCAGCGTGGAGCTGAGGCCCCGAGTGGAGGCTTGTCCCACCTCCTCTCCACTCAGACAGAAACGAAGAGTTCTATGTGTATGCTCCAGTGTGGGTTTGGAAGCCTTGCATCAGGGCCGGAGAAATATGAATCACACCACCAATTCAGGGTCCTTCACTAAGGACTGCAGGAGGTGGTGGCACTCAAATTAAGTCCTGGAGTAAACCAGGGTTAATGGCTCACACCTTTAATCCCAGAACTTGGGAGGCAGAGGCAGGCAGACCTCTAGGAGTTCAAGGCTAGACTGATCTACACAGTGAGTTCCAGGACAGCCAGGGCTACTGTTCAGTCAGTAAAGTCCTTGCTGAATTAAATCCCTTGGCATCACATAAAACGTGTGTGTTCTTATAGTCTCCGTGCAGAGGAGACAGAGACAGGGGCATCCCTGAGACCAGCCTATCTGGTCTAATCAGTGAGCTCTAGGTTCAGTGAGTGGCTCTGTCTTGAAAAACAAGGTTGGGATTGGAGAGTTGGCTCAGCAATTAAGAGTGCATACTGGCTGGGATGTGGTGGCTCACGCCTTTAATCCCAGCACTTGGGAGGCAGAGGCAGGTGGATCTCCATGAGTTCGAGACCAGCCTGGTCTACAGAGCAAGTGGCAGTACAGCTAGGGCTTTTAACACAGAGAAATCCTGTCTTGAAAGATGAAAACAAAAAGAATGCCTACTGCTCTTTCAGAGGACCTGAGTTCAATTCCCAGCACCTACATTAGCTGACAAACACCTGTAACTTCTAGCTCCAGGAGATCTGATGCCCCCTTCTGACCCCACACTCAAGTATGCATACCCACACACAGAAGTATACTTAATTGGGGAAGGAGAAACAATGACATGGGTGGTTCCTGAGGGATGCCTGAAGTTGACCTCTGGTCACCAATAGATGCAAACACACATGAACACATGCAAAGGCACACACAAGCAAACACACACACACACACACACACACACACACACATACACACATACACAGAGAGAATATAACTGAATCCAGGAAAAGTGGGTCCCTCTGACCCTGTCATCTCTGCACAGGTGTCTAGACTGAGTGATGACATGAGAGTTCAAGGCCAGCCTGGCTTACATAGTGAGTTCCAGGACAGCCAGGGCTCTGTAGAGAGAGCCTGTCTCAATGCCTTCCTTCCAAAAATCCATCTCCATATGATTTTTGTGTTCTTCTTCTTGCTCATTTCACAGAACAGTAAGTTCTAAGTGGCCTGACAATATTAGTGTGTAGCAAAGGTCCTGTGTCTGCAGAGGCCAGGAACCTGGCAGGCTGGAACAATTGGCTGCAGTAACTCCTCGGGCCACTAGGGGGCTCCTTGGTGTCGCCTGGCCTTGCTTGTGACCAAGCTAACAGTCCAGAAGTGACCAAGACAGAGGAGAGAAGGGGGACCCCACTGGAATCTGCACCTA
>JANBXA010000588.1:5750000-5862500 GCA_030556225.1 Cricetiscus sungorus
CAGGGAGGCATGCTGTGGGGTTCCTGTAATCTTTTCTTTACTGACCACAATGTGACAAGTGGACCCATGTCCTTGCCATATTATCTTCCCGCTATAGTAGGCTGAACAATATAGTGGGCTATAGCCTAGTCTTCCTTACCTTGATTTTAAAGTATTTCTCCACAGCAATGAGAAAGGTATCCTTGTCCAATGGAGATGATGGGGAGCTGAGCAACTGGCAAATCTTAGGATCTTGAAGTTTTTCAGGGGGATTTTTTTTCAATTCAAAAACTATGTGGAGCAATATATTATGAAAGAAAAGGTTATGAATTTGAGAGGGGATAGAGTGAGGACACAGGAGGAATTGGAGTGGGAGGGGGAAGGCTGGCATGACATAATACAGTATTGATGTATGACATTTTCAAAAATTATACACCCCACCAACATAAAAATTTATAACACACGTTGTTGCATAAAATACACAAAATAAATCAACAGAGTCTGTGTGATCTCAAAAGAGGGTCTTCACCATAGGCTAAATTCTTATTTTGGCACACACATCTGACAGAGCCAGAGGTGAGAGGAGGGTTATAACCACTGAGGAGCGATGATCAGGAGACAATCAGCGAAAACTTAGGCTCCCAACAACGAACATCTCCTACTCTTATTATTTACTTATTTGGTGCCCAGGGGGACCAGGGACTCCTTCATGTGAAGCCTGCAGTGACTGATACTTATCCTTTCCTTACCATCTTTCCTCAAATGATCCCCATGGTGAACCCTCTTATTCAGTCTTCTGATTTTGACTCAGTCATTCAGTTAGTTGTTTGTTTAATGGCATAGTTGTTTTCTACCTGCTATGGTTATAAAGAGTCTATTATGATAAGGTGTGTTAAATATGTGGAAATAGAAAAATACAGAGGTTCAAAAATACAAAGCACACCTTTAATTCTGGCACTTGGGAGGCTGAGGCAGGTGGAACTCTGAGTTGAAGACCAGCCTGGTCTTCAGAGACAGTTCCAGGACATTCAGGCCTACACAGAGAAACCCCATCTTGAATACAAAACAAAACAAAACAAAACAAAACAAAACAAAAACAAACAAACAAACAAAAAAAGAGGTTGAAGAGATGGCTCAGTGGTCACTTGCTGCTCTTACAGAGGTCCTGGGTTAGATTCCCAGCACCCCAAAGTGCCTTACAACTGTCCATGACTCCAGTCCCTCTTTTGGTCTCTGTAGACTCCAGGCACACACATGATACATATATGTATATGTAGACAGAACATACACATAAAATAGTCAAATAAAATAAATCTTTAAAAACATTTCAAAACCAAACAGAGCTCAGTGATGTTCTCCATTTGTTCTCTCCAAGTCAGCCTATTCCCCCAGTATCCGGGAAGACCCTGCATAGAAGCTTCCAGAAACTATCCAGAAGGGATATTAGTCTGTAGTTTTTGGAGCTGCTCTCCCCCCTTTTTGTTGCTCAGATGCACCTCAGAAACCACCTCATATCCTCCAATGATCTTGAGAGTCACGAAATGTGTGCTTATGCAAGAGAAAATGATTTTGCTCAAGCACTGTGCTGTTGCCCAGAGTCCCAAGACAAAACGAGGGTGGTGGTGGGGGGAGTCTTTGGTCTGCAGCACCTTGTGATGTAGTGAAGGGTGTGAAATATAAACAGGAAGTGACAATTAAATTTGTCAGAGGCTTCCTCTCACCTGCACTGTCATTTCATGGTTTTCACTCTGTGGCCTTCATTAATCCTCAACACAAATGCCTCTACGGCAGGTGTCACTGTCGGCCCCATTTTAGAGACTGGGTGAGAGAATGGACAGGAGAGGAGGTGTGGCGATGGCCAAGGCCATGCTCCTCGATGGACTGTTTGCTCTGGGGTGTGTGCTGGTCATGCTCAACAGACTTCGCTTGGACAAGCCACTGGTGAATGGTGGAGTGCATTCCTCAGGGTCCTCCTTAGGAACAGAACCCACAGACAGAATGGATGCATATTAAGGAGAAGGGAGGTTATTAGATTAGCTTACACCATGTGGTTGAAATAGTCAAGTGATCCCTGCCATACTGAAGCAGCGGCTCCATCCGCAGAGTTGGGTGCCTGGGCTTTCCCAGGCTGGCACCAAAGACCTGGAGGACCCTTGGTTGGGAGCCAGAAGAGGCCGCTTCTGATATCAATGAAGGCATCGGCAGCAACAGGGTAGGTGATTTTGCTAGTGGGAGTGAAAGTGATTTTGTTGTCCTTTCACCTGGGCTGCAGTCAGAGGGTGAATCTTTCTATAACAGTTAAAGCCATCAAAAACATCCCCCACCTAACCATCACAGCAATGGCACGGACTCTACCTGTGACATCTTAAGGCAGTCTACCTAAGCGAAATGCAAGCTAACTAGATGCTGAGTGATGCACTAGAGTTTGCCGTGTGTGTGTGTGTGTGTGTGTGTGTGTGTGTGTGTGTGTGTGTGTGAGTGTGTGTCTGACTAGATGTTGAGTGCTGCACCAGAGTTTCCTGTGTGTGTGTGTGTGTGTGTGTGTGTGTGTGTGTGTGTGTGTGTGTGTGTATGTGCACGTGTGTGAGGCTGGAGGGGAGGAGAATGGAGGAAGAAAGACCTCTAGGGATCCAGTTGCGAAGGTTGGCATGGAATGTGACTGCAGTGCACTTTACCACTGCTAACCTATATAACAGATCTGCAGGCCAAGTGTGGTACAAGGCAGTCAGCAGAAAGTCGGTGGAAAGCAGCGCACATAATGAGTAGGAGGTACAATCCGTCAGAAGCAGGTTCCTGATGCCAGGTGCATAGTAGGTCCTCAGCTCATGTCTGAGAAGCAAGTCTATTGGAGGGAAATGGTCTCTGAGATCTCTGCTTGTTCATTAAGCACAAAGAATGAAGCCCCGGTCCAGGCCAACAATGTGTCTGTTATGTGCCCATGTCTGTTTTAGCCCATTCACACAATAATTATCAGGATGGCTAACAATGGATGATTTATTATAAATATCAGCTCTGCTGCTTGTTAATTCAGAACCCAAACATTTGCCCATTTTTATCCCAAAGGGAGGAGTCTAGTTAGCGTGTTCCCTATATTATAACTACAAAATTAAATTAAATGAACTGAGTGAATTGCATGGGGGTAAATAAACTAATTTAATTCATGGGATGAAGAATAATACTGAATACATCTATAGTTGAGTAAATAAGCCCATTAAATATTTTCTCTTTAGACAGAACAAGCCAATAGTGCAGCCACAACAAAAGGAAATGAAAGAAGAAAAGAAAAAGATTTTTATGTTAATTAAGTGTGGCCCTGGCCCTGCCCAGGCTTCTGGCTTTCCTGCCATCCTGGAGGATTCTGGCATTGGCTCTAGGTATGTTCATTTCTTGCCTTAAAGACATTTTTAGTTTTTTTAAAGCATAGATTGAGAGGAATGAGTCTGTGAGGCTGAAGGTGGCATGGTATTATTCCTGTAGAAAATACCTAGAAAATGACAAATTCGACATTCCTAGTATATGGTGGTGGTGAGCGATTCAGGGTTTGGGGTCAAGCAGATCTAAGCTTAAAGTTCTGCTGATGCTCATGGCTTGGGGGGAGGGATGACCTGAAGCAGACAGTCTTATTTCTGGAATAAGATAGTCGTAATGACTCCTTCCCGGGACTGGAGGAGGCTCAGGAGGGGCAGGGATGGTAAACACAGACGGTAGCAACACATACTATCTCAAGGGAGGGGAATTGGTTCTTTACCCTGCTCTTTCCTGATCCCCTGGCTGGTGCTGGGGATGGAGGGTGTGGAGATAGACAGACAGATGGACAGATGGATGGACGGATGGGACCCCTAAGAGTCTTCTAGGACTTTATGCTCTAGTGAGTCAAGGGGGTGACCACGCAGGTAACAGAATGCAAGCTTGATAAGAATACCCTGGAACAAGGGCAAAGTTGAGCCAGGCACCCCATTCGTCTCGACCTTGAGAACTCCCTGACAATGTTATCTATTTGTTTCTTTTCTTTTCTTTTCTTTTCTTTTCTTTTCTTTTCTTTTTTTGGAGGGAGGAGGCACAATTCTGTACTCTGCTCTTTTAACTCAACTAAGCCAGACCTCTGTCTTTTCTGCAGTTGATTCTGAGTCTGCACACATTGGAATCAGAGGGAGCTGGGGGTTCTGGAGTCTGTGCAGAGGGAGGGAGAAAGGTGTGGCTGCCAGGCAGTCCTGGATCAACATCTGAGGCCTGGGCTGTCCCCTTCCTGAGACCCACTTTCCAGTGAGGTGGGAGTGGAGGACATCTTTATTCAGTTCTGGAAACATATGGGAAGATGTTTCTGCTGTTACTGAAGCTCTGTTTTGATTGAGGGAATTAATTGAACCTATATGGGATACTTGTCATTGTGAACAGTGGCAGGCACTAAAGTCAGTGATGGGCTTGTGAGAGGTAGAGATGGCTGTTCAGAAACACAGACACTTTGTGAATCATTTGACCACTGCCTGAGTATCCTGTACAGGGTCTCAGAATAGAGATCAGAGACTCATGGGACTCACCCTGCCTGGAGGTGCAGGGTCTGAGAGCTCATGTGAGTCATCCAGGGCATGAGTAAGAGCATGATCTTGGGTACAGTCTGATGCTAATGTGCAGTGCAAGCTAGGATTGCCTTTTCAACTTCGCTGGACTTAAGGCAGGGACACACAGGGAGGCTTGGCTCAGAATGGGAGTGAATTGGTAAATTTGGCTAAGAAGTGAGATTTGGTATTGTGGGCAGGGTGACATCAGTCAGGCTTTTAAGGAATATAGTGAACAGAGATCCGATTTGCATCAGAGGTACAGAGATCTGGGTGGCTGGGGGTTGTACTGATAGTCTCTTGGTGACTTCCTAAAAGGTGCCAGGAGCTAGTCAGAGAGTGAATGATGACTATAGGGACACAGGAAGAGGCAGAGTCACATATGTAAGTGTGAAATACTTAGGATGCTAGGAATGCGGGAGACCCAAGGTGTCCACAGACTACTGTCCTGAGCCACCGGGGTCCATTTGCAAACCCCAGGGGTTCAGAAAGCCCAATGAGTTAGAGTTCTGGGGCATGAAGAAGGCAAACAGTCCTGAGAAGAAATATGTTGGAGGACAGGGCACAGGCAGGAGATAAACACACTTATTTTTAATGGAAGATTCACTTCTCTCTTACCTAGGGTTCCCTGATAATCATCTTGGATAGTCATGGGAAGGGCGGGCTCACCAACAATGGTACAAATCCACACCGAACCAAAAGATATTCAGAAGAGCTTGGTAGGTCACCGATGTGTCTGTTCACATAACATCCATAACATGTGGTGACATTAAACTCTGGGATCTGGCAACTTGTATTCCTTCACACAGTACATGTTTTAAGGACAGCAGTCATTCTGCTGCTCTCGAGCTGGTAGCCACCCCCATTGCATTTCTGTATACCTCCAGTTTGCATCCTGATGCGGATGGGGTGATGTGCCTTTTGCATCCTGACCCAGAACCCAGCCAGTTCTTGATTCTATCCACTCTTACATCCTTCATGCTTAACAGAATCTAGCTCATCCACAAATTTTCCACCAATGAGGACGTTGGGAATCAATGAATGAAAGAGTGAATTGTAGTCTTCATTGGAATGCTATCTGGACAAAACAGGGCGGGGCTGAATAGTGGCCTGACATCCAGGCACACTGTGTGCTGAACCTAAGCCCGTTTGATCTCCCACCAGGACATCACAGAGACACATCCTATTATCTGACTTACTCAAGGACAAAGCTCCACTGGATGGTCCTCAGAAAGGCTCGGTGGCCATCCATCACTCCAGTGGTTTTGGCACCTTGTCCATCAATACTCGAGGTCAACCCCCAGTGCTTCCCTTCATCTTTCATCAAAGATGGATTAATATTTTTTGAGAAGCTCTCATACGGCTGGAGTTGTGACAAGGCACTTTACAAAATTAAAACATTAATTCTGTCCACCACTCTGCATGATCGAGATTTTATTGCCATAGGCTAGGGTTTAACGCACAAGAGCCAATGCCCATAAATAGCCCCACTTAGGTCACATCACTCTTGTCCATGGGCTCTGACCCACTTTCTTTGTTTCTGTTTGACTTTTTAAGAGAGAAGAAAATCACAGAACCCACTTGGCTCCTCCATTCTCACCCAACTCCAAGGTTTCTTCATCAACGAGTTTGACAGAGGCAACCTTTGTTCACCGTCTTATTAGGCTCTGGCCTTTGCTGTCACCATTAAACACTGTTTATCTCCTTTTCTTCACTCTTTTTCTCCTCAGCTATGTACATAAGCAAGCGTCTTGCTTCTCTCATTCCTGGGACAAAACACCCCCGAGAATCAGCTTAAGAGAAGAAGGGGTTCATTTGGGCTCAGGGTTTGCTCTACATCCTGACATAATGGGGGCACAGTGGTGTGGTGCCAGTGGTGGCAGGAGGCAGTTTGCTCATGTGCCTGCAGATGGGGAGGCAGAAAACAGGGGACACCAGCATCCAACTGGCTCTCTTCTTTTCCCTTTGCGTTCAGTCCCAACCCTAATGCACAGGCTGGGGCCACCCACATCAGAACAGCTCACCTTCCTCAGTTGAAATCTCTCTGGAAACTTCCCTGCAGATGTGCCCTGGGTCTCCTAGGTGATTCCAAATCAAACTGACGATCGAGATCAAGCATGGCACAGAAACACATGCACATCTATGTGATACATGTCTGTAGCAGTACTTATGTGTATTTATGCCATTTTTTTCCCTAAGAAGGACTAAATTAATACAATATAAGAAGACTAAATTATCATGGTTTTAGGGATTACTTCTAGTACCCTTGGTAATGTGGCAGCATAAAGTCTATCCATAATCACAAAATCTATTCCAACAATATGTTCAGCAATTGCTGTAAACATCAAGAGACACCTTCCAGAGAATTGTCCATCACCGAGTTCTGTCAATCATGATGCAGAAATACTATGATTGAGCCACAGTAATTCTCACTTCTGCTTTGTCATACATGCGCTTTGTGACCTGGGACAGGGCACTGACCCTTCTCTGCTCTTTGATAACCTCACTCTGATTCAGCCACCAGTAGTACCATGCCAGAGAGTATAGGGATCCACGTGACACTGGAGACCAGTATCTCCTTGGGCTGACTGAGTCTGGTTGTGTCTTTACTAACTGACTGTGGCTAAGTGGCACTGAGCTATTAGGACTCTCCTCATCTGTAAGGCATGGATGCTAAGAATGCCCTTCACACGCCCCCAGGAAGCTTTGCCAGCAGCTAGCTCAGGTTCAGCCCTTTACATAGTGGCAGGTGCAGGAAGAGAAGGACAAGCTGCACAGACCCTGAGCCTCACATCCCCATCACCTTTCCAAGGCTCATAGGATACTTGTAGTCTTTCCTTAGACTTGGAGAAAGAATCCACTGAAGGACAGAGAGAGCCTTCTACCCCCTTCTCAGAGCAGTATTTGCCTTATTGCTGGGAGTGTCTCCATATCTTTCCCAAGAATGCACTTGTCATAAGAGGTGGACATCATTGCCTCCGTGGGCCAGTGAGGTCACCATAGTGAGCGTTTCCCCCAGAAGCTATTTATATCTGAAGCCATTCTACATTTGATACTGCCTGGGTCGGTGGAGCTCCCTTCCAAAGCCACTTAAATATTTCTCTCACCAAAATCTTTACATGGAAGTGTAACGCAGCGACGTGATGTCCCCTTTGAATGATTTCTTTGAAGCCACACTGTGTCTCTGTGGCCTTGATGGGAGATGTTATTCTGTATATATGTTTCTCATACTGGTTAATAAAGCTCTGTGGCCAATGAGGATTTCTAGATATGCAGAGATGTATTTGAGATGAATAGGCATTCTTCAAACCTTTCAAAGACCTACAGAATATGGCATTTAAAATGGTTTAGGGATTTTCTTGACAATGAAGCACAACTGCTCCTGGTAACACCACCTGCGTCAAAAAGGAAGATGAACATTGAAGAAACTCGTTACAAAATTTGCTTCTAATATGGCAAGACTAGCCATTTGAGCAAGGTACTTCTCTTGTCTAGACTGTTTGACTTTATGTTGTAGAAACTGGACATGCAGGACCCACAAAAAGGTGACTGCTGATGCAAGATGGACATTGCTACAGGATTCCTGCTTCATGGAAGAGGCTGCCAGACAGCCAGACAGTCTACAGGACACAGAGAAAAGTGACTGACAAACTGCCATTACAGGTGGACAATTTAAAGTTCCCTGCCTTGTTGAGGAGTCTGGACACACACTATGGCCTATGGGCTGAAGATGGAATATTACAGAAGGACTTCGGGTGACTGAGCAGGCAATGAGTTGTCTCTGTCATTTCTAGAGTTTATATATTATCCTTTTGTGGTCTTTGAAGGAGTTGAAGACAGATAGTTTTGGTTACAGTTTTCCTTAGGATTAAAGATAAGTTACATATAGGACTTTGGACTCACAAAGATAGGATAGATGATATTTTCTTAAAGTCTTACAAAATGTTAATGGACTAAATATTGTTTACTGTGATTCTTATTTGATAACTGTTGTAAGGTACATTTTGCTATGTTAAGGTTAAACCCCTTCTTTTACTTTAGACAGAAAAGAGGAGATGATAGGAGATGTTATTCTGTATATATGTTTCTCATACTGGTTAATAAAGCTCTGTGGCCAATGAGATAGCAAGATAGGTGGGGCTAGGAGACAAGGAGGAAAGAGGAAGTGGGAAGGAGGAGTGGAGATGTAGCCCAGGGAAGAAGCAGGACGCCCGCCGCGGCTCCCCGATAAGCCGACCACGTGGAAATACTTAGATAAGTAGAAATGGGTTAGTAATTAAGGCAGAGCTAGCCCATAAACAATAATGGTAATTGGCCAACAGGATTGTATCAAATACAGAGTCTCTGAGTGTTATTTGGGGCTGATGCGGCTGAGGGCACAGACTGGCGGGTTGGCGGGCTGGCGGAAACATACATGCTACATGGCCTGACTTCCAAGCAAACATTAACCACGTGATATGGAGTGATGAGAATCCTCCATGCCTTTAGTTTATCCATTTATTCCATGGAGAGGAGCCCAGCCATGAGGTTCATCACTCCCAAGACAGACACCGTGTAACCAGACAATCCCATGTTGCTCCATTAAGCCATGCTTTCCTTGTAGTGGAGGAGGCCCATGTATGTCACCCCCTGTCTTCACCATGGCATGCAGCCTAGGCTGCTCAATGTGTCTCTGAATTTGTTTCGCATAAGTTTGGTTCATGTTAGGGCTCTGTTCTTCTCAGCCTGGGGACAGTGAATGTGCTTGACCTCTGTTGTATTGTGATTCATCCTACAGTGACATGAGGATTTAATGATCTGAGCACATGAGGTGTCATGAATTCATTAGACTGTAGGTCTACATCGGCTGTGGCATGTGGAGCATCTCTCCAGCCCAGGCTTCCTTCTCTGTGTTATTCATGTCACACCAGGAGCCTACCCAGACCGAGGCTGTACTCTGTCCTTAGAATTGCTGTGGGGTTTGGTTAGTCATCCATCTACTTTAGGAGTGTTTCCAAGGCCTTGCCATGAGCACACAGTGTGCTGGATATGGATGCCCTCTGTGAGCAAGATAGACACTGTCCTGCTGCAGAGATCAAGCAGGCCAGCTCTCAAAAAGAAGACAACAGCGAGTCACGAAGAACTCAGTGTAAAAAGCTAAAGCAGTTTCAGGGCTCAGAGTGATGGCTCTGCGAGAGAGGATATGGATCCAGTGACCTGCACCCAGTGAAATTGAACTCAGTATCTCTGGCGGGGGTGGGTGGGGCACACGTAGAGAGGTGTGATCAGAGATGTGGGTGTGGATGGCACCCATCATGCTTGTATCTAGGATGTGCAGAGCCACACGTGTGCTGAGTGGGTGTGTAAGCCATTGTGCCCAGTGAGGGCTGTGCAGTCGGAAGCAGGGTGTGCATTCTCTTCACGTTGCTCATGGAAGGGTATCAAGGACAGTCTGGTGCTCGGCAAGTGCAATGCACCCCTGTTGACATTAGGTGTTAAATTCTCGTCGCCTCCTACAGGCCTAACTTGTCCACAGTAGGACAGTAGCATGGCGGAGACTCCTTACTCCACTGTGCCTGACTTGGAAAGTCCACATTGTATCATTCCTGGCTGATAGCCTCTGAGGTGAGAACATTGGCAAAGGCACCATCTTGGTGTCTGCTGTCACCACCCAAGCCCTATTGTAGTCATTCAGGGGCAGTTTGTTTGTCCCTCAAGCGCGTCAGGTGAGCCTCCATGTCTGGGTCTTTGTGCATGGTGTCGTGTGGGATGCCTAGGCCTTGGGGGTCACTGCTCAAATGCCAGCTTCTTAGAGAGCTCGACCTGCTGTGTTAACTAAAGCGTACCATCCCCACTGTCATTCTGAGCTCTGAAACAGCTTTATCTTTCTGCACTAAATTCTTCATTGATGCCACTCTTCCTTTTGTTGATTGCCTGGCCTGCCTGCTCCCTGAAATCCAAACTTCATCTGTCGGCTAATAGTTGGGGAGTCTATATCCAGAGCACTGGATGGACACGGTAGGACCTCTAAAATATGTCTACGTGGATGGATTTCCAGGCTGAGATCACCTCTGGGCATAGCCTCTATCTGGCCAGCTTTCTTGTGTCACATGAACACCTAGCTTTCCTATTATCAAAAAGTATCAAGTGTGTGTGCTCTGGAAGCTTTGCCTTTTTTCTTTACAGGGTCTCAGATTCTATTTTTGGTGACTGGGCCCTAATTCCAACTCAACCCTTTTGGAGCTGAGCACTCCATTAACCACACTCTCAACCCTTTAGACTCTCTCCTGACTTGGGGAGAAGTAGATCCCAGTTACCCTGGGAGCCCCACCCAGCTGACAAAGGAAAGCAGCAGTGAAGATGAGGAATAAAGATGGGGTGTAGACAACACTGACCGTAGCAAAGAGGGCAGGGACAGGATGAGCACACGTGGTGTTTGTTGATACAATTGGAAGAAAGTACAGGCCGTTGCTGGGGTGAAGTAGATATGGACATATGGTTGGTCCCTTCAGGTCAACGTGGTAACGGGAAATATCAGACATGATGCACAGACAAGGTCGCGGTGAGATTCACGGACGCCACATGGGAGGTTGTCACATGCCACCAGGCAAGGAAGCTAAGCAGGAAGGCAGAGTAGGGACAGGGACAGGAAAACAATAGGCAAGGTCTCTTCTCGCATTCTCCAGCCTTCCCCTTGCAGCTTCCACAACAAAACCAATGTGGTGGTGGCGGTGGGGGAGTCCTCTTATTTCTAGGCATTTTGTGGAGCCTCTGAGAGGCCCAGTCCTGAGCCAGGGTACATACATTGGTTTCCAGGGAGCAGTCATGAAAAACAGAGGCATCTGTGATCTGAACCACTTACCATCCCTCCTGAGGATAAAACGCCAGCACTTCACCAAGACTCCATATTTGACATCGAACGTTGGTGGCTCTAGATCCAATTAAGCAGGATGACCACGCAACCAGGCTTCAGCCATCTCGTGCAGATGGCAGTGCCTCAGTGGGCACAGGCCTTGCAGCCAAGCTCCCCCAGCCACGAAGAAAGGCCATTGTTGCTAACTGTTCAGCACAGCCTGGGCCCCTGGTTCTCATCCCAACTTCTGAGAAGAGGCTATTGCTTCCTGCACTAGCTGGGTTCTGAGTGCCTACAGGGTTGTGTCTGTCCTAAGGGCTGGGCCACCGCTTCCAGCCTAACCTCACCCTCTGCTTCCCCAGGTGTATAAGGCAGAGTACACTATGCCCACCCTCCCCCTCCTGCTTGCTCTTAGCCCCACTCCCTTCAGCAGAGCCTAAGCCAATTAAGTAATGTACTTCCAACCACACCAGCCTCCCAACACCCCTCTCTCCCTCCCTCCCTCCCTCTCTCTCTCTCTCTCTCTCTCTCTCTCTCTCCCTCTCTCTCTCTCCCTCTCTCTCTCTCTCTCCCTCTCTCCCTCTCTCTCTCTCCCTCTCTCTCTCCCTCCCCCCCCTCTCTCTCTCTCTCCCCGTGTGTGTGTGTGTGTGTGTGTGTGTGTGTGTGTGTGTGAATTATTTAGAAAGTGAACAAGCCCACCCCTTTTTTTTCATTCTAGGCATTGTGCTAGCCCTGGATGTTAAAGGTAGTTCATCTTTGCCCAAGCCTCTGAGAAGCTCAAGCTACAGCAGATACCTTGGATGTAGACATAGAAACCTTCAAAAATGCATCCTGGGACATGGTCTGTGGATGCAGATGAATCTGAGCATCCTGGATGAAAGCAGGAAGCAAACCCAGCTCAGGAAAGAGGCGATCCCAGGAAGGCCTCCTGGGGCAGGTGAGCTAAACTAAAGCCGATTCATGACTTGGGGGTTTCTTATTGAGCAAAACTAGAATGGTGTTTGGGAAGAGCTCTGCACACACAAAGACAAGGACGGACCCTGCTCTGTCAGCTGGCACTGGAGATGGGAGATAAAAGGGTTCCGGGAGTCAGGTCCCTCTGTGATGCACAGGGAATCCTACCCTGCGTCTGTTGCCAGGAAAAGGGTAGACCCAGCAAGGCATAGGCGGTGAAAGGGTTATGGCGGCCACTCTCCAGGCCCTGTCAGAACTGGATGCTAGGATTGTGAGGATCTGAGCAGCTGGGTGCCAGGTGGCTCAGGGCTGCGGGCCCCCACGTTCCTGGGTAAATTCAGAACAGCTGAGCATCCCTGGACCTCTCCTGGAGGCACATTGTCCACACAGGCTTCCCTTTGGCAGCAAAATCGACTTTCATTCTTGAGAGCTATGGGGATTTGGGGCAGTTCACAAAGCCTGCCCCTTCTTCTCCCTCCATTCATTAATTACTGTCGTTGGGAACTTGTATTTATCAGGCACGGAGCACAGGTTTTGGGGAGAGATAGACCTGTGTGCCATGTCCCCGGATCTGATACGATTCTGCGCTAAGAAGAAGTAGCAGGCCCACGGACCTTAGTTAATTAGGGATTCAGAGCCTGCCATCCAGAGATGGTTGATAAACAGCTCTGAGCATTATTATCTCCTCAGCCAACTGAGCAGTTGGCCGCCTCCCTGCCAAGCCACCAGCCCCCGGGAGAGGAACAGTTCCCTTGCAATGTTAACAGAAACTGATCCTCCCGGGCAAGGCTCTGCTGGGCAATGGCAGACGGAGCCGGGCTGGAGACTGCTTTCCATCCCCATCTCCTGTCCTTCCCCCACAGCCTTCTTTCTCTCACCTGTCAAAGAGAGCCAAGACGAGGTCCTCTGAACACGGTGAGGAATGCGCTCCCAAGGTTCAGGAGGATAATGCTACAAACAGCGGACAAATCTTACAAACACGGGAGGATGATGGCTACAGGGATATTCCCACACATCTCTCTGTCTCCTTGGGATCTTTGTGCCCATGAAGCTCATAGGAAAAATGACAGTTGTGGGGACTCTTGGAGACCGTGGAGGGGTAAGCCAGTAGGACTGAGTATCTTGGCTTTTGAGAAAATCAAAATCCAATCCAGTTTGGACTAAAACCATTCAGTTTAACTCAAAACACAGGGGGAGTAAACCTGGCCCTGATTTTACCAGGCCCTTGGTCTAACAGACAGCAGGATATAGGGAACTGAGGAGGAGGAAGGTAGGTGATTTCGTTTTTTGTTTTGAGGGGGATAGGGGCATCTTGGGGATCCACAAATGCAGGATTGAATGGAAAAGGACAAGAGATCTATGAAATTTATGTTGACAAACAATGCTGGGTTTTCAGTCTTCTCCCCTCTCTAAAACCATCTCTCAAACCGGATGCCAATCAGCTCTACAGGAATTCAACAGCTGGCAGCACCATTTCAGTTTTAAGGGTGTGTTGGAGAGATACAGGAGTGTGGCTCAGTGGTCAGATTCTCTGTCATCACAAACAATATTGGAAACCAGCCTTCTTTTTTTGTCCCTGGCCAAGACTCTTGACAGGGGTGAGGTGGGGCTTGGAAGCCATCTACAAGAGACGACACCCCACCTGCTACAGCTTTCTGGGCTGTGGAAGCAGGTGACCTGCCAGGCCCTTCACTTGTTCTGGTACGTGTGTACATCCCAGCCCTCAATATGTCCTCACAGAATGAATGACCAAATGGCAAAGAATGCCCAGAGTGTGTTTGTTGACTTACAGAGCACAAAATAAACTTTACATACTTGTTCTACTGATTTGACCTTCCTAAATGATCCAGCGAGACAGCAAGGATGGGGACTCACCATCTCTTCTGGGTCAAGAGGGACACTGAAGAGTAGAGATGGTGGCTCACACAAGGACAAAAGGCTTATACATAGGATGGACTACAGCATATGCAAGAAAACATGGAAAAGCTGAGGGCTCCATGATGAAGGCCCCTGGGCTTGATCTCCAGTACGGTTTCTCTTTCGTTCTATTGACTGTTGAGCTGCCTTGAGTTTCATGCAAGCATCTCCCAGGCAATCACTGGTCTCTGTGGACCATCCCCTCCCTACCTGGTTTCCTTCACATTGAACTTGGAAAAGACCTTGCCGGTCCTCATCCCCCACTGTCATAACAGGAGACAGTCTTGATTCTCATTCAAAACTTGCCTAGCAACATTTGACACTCAGGCCTATGACAGAGTGCCCTGCCAGCTGGTTCCACTCAGGAGTCTCCAGTGGGTGTTTCCAGACAGATGCTGGCTCTTTGCCAATGTGGGTCCACCCTGCTTGGCCCCCCACTCATCTGGTCCAGCTGTGCATAAGCTTTAAAACTAATCCAAAAGAATGTCCCTTTCACTTTGATTGGCTGCTGGTGACATCATAGGAATTCAGGGAAAGGGACTTTGCTTCATATCCTGTTAGATATGTCTTTGATTAATAAATATTGGGCAATCAAATTAATTATATTCCTATAAATACAGAGGGGTAGAATATCGGTGAAATATTTTAGAAGTGCAACATCCAGTCATCTGTTGTCTGGAGCCCCTCTGAGTGTGTAGAAGAAACAAGATGCCAGGATGTAAGTTTTTGCCTAAATCGGTGTCCAAATTAGTTTCCTGACCCAGTACTGACCCTTGCCTTTGTACTGTACTGGCTGGGGAGCTTTCCAAGGAAGTGAGCTTTTTGTTAATGATGCATACAAGATGGAACTTCCCTACAGTAGGTATGTGAGGCGTATATCTGTGTGTACATGGATATATACATCTATATGCATACGTGCATCTGTGTCAACAGGAACCAAACTGGCTCACCCCACAAGAAAATCCCCATCTATAATATGAAGGAATGTTCCTTATTATTTTCCTGAGGCTTTGTGAATCGATATGGTGACCTGAACAACAGGGATTGATGCTTTGACTGGAGGCCAGGTGTCGGAGGTGTCAGCAAGTCTCTAAGAGAGTCATGCAGGACAATCTACGTTCTGCTTCCCCCTGGGTACCGCACCACACTAACAATCCTTGCCTTTCTTTGTCTTGTAAAGCATCTCTTCAGTCTCAACCTCCAGGTCATTTAGCTTTCTGCGCTCCTGTGTGTTTCTGAATTCATCATATATGAAGACCCCACTCACGTTGGGATAGGACCCACTTGTCTGAATACATCAGAGGTGAGCATATCTTCCTTGATTATGTTTTAAGATGACATCTTACATCACCAGGTTAGGACTTCAGTGCTGTTCATTTTGTAAAGACCAATTGAACACATCATATGTCTTTACAGAATAGTAGGTAATAATGAGAGCCCTGGAACCAGAGAGACTGCTTATCAGGTAAGAGTGTTTACTGCTCTTGTAGAGGACCTGACATTAGTTCCCACCATCCTGTCTGGCAGCTCACAGCTGCTTATAACTACTAGTTCCAGGGGATGTGACAGCCTCTTCTTGCCTCCATTGTAACCTGCACTCATATGTTTGAAAATCTATACACACACACACACACACACACACACACACCAAATAATAAAAGCAAGCCTTTAAAAGGGAACTTGTTCATTCTTTAGAAAGTGATTATTGTACCAAATTAGATACTTTATAGAACTTTCATCTAAACAAGTCAATTCCCCTTACTGAATATGATATTTTTTTTTGTCTTCAAAATAGATTTAGTAAGTCTGGCTCAGTGATAGTTCTTTTAATATAGACGAAGATGGCATGAAGAAGTCCCCTGCATGAAATTGGTAACTCAGAGTTCTAAAGTTGAAATAGCTTCTACTATCCATGCATGTTCAAGACTTGTAGGCAGTGAGGACTATATGACAAAACTTTAATTAGCTTATTAGCTGGAGAAGGTTGAACATGAATCAATGACAATGTCACCATGCACAGAATTTAACTATCAGGTAAAGTGATACAGAGTATTTCAAAGTGAAAGACTGATTAAAGATCTGTCAGACAAATAATAATAATAATAATAATAATAATAATAGTAATAGTAATAGTAATAATAATAATAAATGGTACATTTTAAGTTCTTCTGTACAGTGTATTTTGATTACACTCACCATTCTCCTGAAATTCTTTCACTACCCACTCAACTTTGCATCTTCCCTTTGACCTCCAGACCCATCAAATCTGACTCGTGTCCCTCTTAGACCTTGGGACACAGCACCTTTTCATTAGATCATGGTTGACCCTGGAAAAGAACTGACTTTCCTTCTCCCAGAAGCTATCAATTGCCAATGGCTCCTCAGCTAACTGTGAGGCTTTGCTCCCACCTCCCCTTTCCGTGCTGGGATTCAGTCTGGCTTGAGCTGATGCAGTCTCCTGGCTGCTCTCAACCACCTATAGCTTCTTTCTTTAGTAGACAGTGACTAACACAGGCACATACAACTGATCCAGGTGTAGAGAATAGGGCATTATAGAATACTCAGCCCTCAGCGAGACATCTGTATCATACCTTCTGTCACCAAGTTTCAGGAATCACCGTGGAAGAGGAGGGCAAAAGACGGTAGGAGCAGGAGATGGCGAAGACCACAGGGAAGCAGTCTATCCACACATGGAAGGGCAGTTACACATGCGAACTCACAGCACTATGACCGTGTATGCAGAAGTATAATTAGGGGCTGGACTGCATCTCGGGGGTAAGTTAAACATGCACAAAGCCTAGAGTTTGGTTCCCAGTTCAGAAGACTAAAGCATTCCAAATATATATTAATTAAAATTGTTAATAGGGATATAAATAGATAGTCATTGCTTATAATAAAAACATTCATAATAATGCTTAATTATGAAGCCACATGTGACTAATAATACAACTTCCAAACATATAAATGTTTTTCCTTTTAAAGAAAAACCAACTTATCCATAATAAGAGTTAAATGCTCTAGTAGAGCTCCTTTGAGGCTGGTATGAAAGGAATAGGCAAAATGTTAGCAAGTCAGGTTTGCTACAAATCAGAACATCTCATATAAAATTTAGTTCATACATGAAAAATCTGTTGCATACCATAAAATTATTAAACTCTTTCACAATGTTAATAAACCAGGGGGAAGATGAAATTCAAAACACCCTTATTAAAAATGACCTGATAAACTAATAAGGAAAGCTAAGAAAGTATAAAAGCATAAAACCACCTCAACAAAATAGTATTAAATGACACACAACAGGCTGTAAAAAACAAACAAAACAAAACAAAAACAAAAAACATTGAAGACAATGAAAGAAAATGTCCAGAAGAAATCTCGAAATACTGGGATATCAAATGCTCTCACCGAGAAAGAAATTGCAAACAAAACTGGAAAATACCAAAAACTGAGTGTAAACTAAGTCACAAGTGTCCAAGTGTGTAGAGTGCAGCCGAGAGAGATGGTCACCATTGAAAGGTACAAGAGATGGTGTCTTAAATAAGAACCTGAGAGAGGGGAAGGAATAAGTTCGGGTGACCCGAAGAATCAAATAACAACATATAAAAACAGAGTTCAAAGATGTAGAGCCAGAAAAACGATCTATGAAGCCAGAATTTTGTTCTTTGAGGACTAGTAAAACTAATGAATCTCTAGACTAGGTAACCACAGTTATGAGAGAAGTGTTACAACAGGTTCCCCATCCCCACTCCCTCACCCCCACCAGTCTGGTCCAGCTCTTTGTTCCTCCCCTCCTGCTGCCTGGTCCCACTGCTGCACCAGCCCCAGATAATACACAGAGACTCTGCATTTGATACAATGCTGTTGTCCAGTTACTATCACTGTTTATCGGCTAGCTCTGTTTTAATGATTAACCCATTTCTACTATTCTAAGTATTTCCAAGTGGCTCATTTTATTGGCCAGAGCAGCTGGCGTTCTACCTCTCTGGGATTTCTATGTTGACTCCTTCTTACTACTTCCTCTTCCCTCCTAGTTTCCTAGCCCTGCCTATCTTGCTTTCCCATTGGTCAACAGTGATTTATTTATTAACCAGTATGAAAAACATATTTACAGAATAACATCTCCCATCATCTCCTTTTTTCTGTCTAAAATAAAAAGAAGGGTTTCAACCTTAACATAGCAAAATATACCATACAACAGTTATCAAATAAGAATCACAGTTAACAATATTTAGTCCATTAACATTTTGTAAGACTTAAAGAAAGTATTATCTATCCTATCCTTGTGAGTCTAAAGTCCTATGTGTAACTTATCTTTAATCCTAACTAAGGAAAACTATAACCATAACTATCTGTCTTCAACTCCTTCAAAGACCACAGAAGGATAATATATAAACTCTAGAAATGGCAGAGACAACTCACTGCCTGGTCAGTCACCCGAAGTTCTTCTGTAATGTTCCATCTTTAGCCCATAGGCCACAGCAAAGCAGGAAACTTTAAACTGTCCACCTGTATTGGCAGTTTGCCAGTCACTTTTCTCTGTGTCTTGTAGACTGTCTGGCAGACTCTTCCATGAAGCAGAAACCCTGTAGCACTGTCCATCTTGTTTCAGCAGTCACTTTTCTGTGGGTCCTGCATGTCCAGTTTATACAGCATAAAATCAAACATTCCAGACAAGAGCAGCATCTTGCCCAAATGGCTAGTCTTGCCATATTGAAAGCAAACTTCGTAATGAGTTTCTTCAATGTCCATCTTCCTTTCTGATGCAGGTGGTGTTGTCAGGAGCAGTTATGTCTCACTGTCAAGAAAAACCATAAACCGTTTTGAATGCCATATTCTGTAGGTCTTTGAAAGGTTTGAAGAATGCCTATCCATCTCAAATATATCTTTATATATCTAGAAAACCTAACTCACCTAAGTTTTTACTATTATAGGTAAGTATGTATAGTCTGCACTAAATTATACATTACATTTTTCAATGAGCTATATAAACACAATACGTAAACTAGAGGAGAAAAATACATATCACAAAATTGACCTTAAATTGTATCAATAAATGAAAATCCATTCTAAAAAAAACCCATTCATATCTATACTATAGAGAAGGGAGGGGGAGATGAGAGAGGAGAGGGAGAAGGAGAGAGAGGACATAATTTCCCCTATAGGATAGAATGTGACATCTTCAGTGATCCTAAAAATCATGAAAGAACAATAATGGAATATTAGAAGCAGCATCAGGCCAATGCATTGGCAATTTAGGTGAAGAGCATAAAGCCATTAAAAACATATAATACATCAGCAAACCCAGAAGATAGTCTAGGAAATCCCCATTTATCACTTAAATCAAGTTTTACTTAAACTTCTTATCCCTCACACACAAATTCTCAACTCAGATATCCTTAGCTTTAAGTAGCAAATATTTAAAGAGGACATCTAACCAATTCTAGTGGAATTCTTTTAGAATACAGAATTCTCAGTCTGTCAGACTTATGTTATAGTGATCTTGTGATTGGATGCCACATTACAGAACATTAAAGAGGGTTTTTGGGAGATGGCTCACCCAATAGCATATCTGCTGAGCTAGCATAAGGATCTAAATCCCAAACTCAGCATCATGTAAAAGCTGGATGCAGTCGTGTATGTGTGTGTGTGTGTGTGTGTGTGTGTGTGTGTGTGTGTGTACGTGATATATGCATCTGAGTGTGTGGACACATGCAGTGCACACTTAGGCCAGAACAGGAGTTATGGATGCTCATCTTTTGTTCTCTATCATTTTGCCTTGAAGCAAGGTCTCTCAATGAACCAAAAGCTCTGTTTTGGCAAGGCTAGCCAGCCAGCAAGCTCTCAGGGTCTACATGTCTGCATCACCCAGTGCTGGGGATGCAGGCTTGAACAGATGTATAGATTTTTATGTGGGTGCTGTGGATTTGAACTCAGAACCTTGTGCTTGCAAAACAAGTGCTTGTCCATTGAGCAGTCTTCCCAGACCCCTCAATCCAGTATCCTTAAAGTCAATAGTCAATTTAAGCCATTGAAGAATTTTATTAATAGATAAGGTGATTCTAATATTTACATGGGAGTATGGAGTATTTTAATTTTTGCAGAATTATCCTGCTTGAGTTGAAACTCGGCAGGAAGGCACTGTACCTAAGCTGCTATTGGTGTGTAGACAGACAGAATAGAAGAGTGTGAAACAAGTTAACATAGAAAATATGTCATCACTCATGTGGTCAACTGAATTTCAACAAAGCTAATAAGGTAATTAAAAAAGAATAGGCTTTTCAGCAGCACAGTTTGCACAATTGGATGTCCCGGCAGAAAGCAAGGGAACCCAACCTGTACCTCTAAGGATGCCAGTGACAAGCTTGGAATAAATCACCCACCTAAGCAGAAGAGCAGCAAAGACTGCTCATCTGCTGGCTCAAGACAGAGACACAGTTGTGACTGTAGGGACATTTTTAAGAAGATACAGAATAAAGGCCAGAAGAGAGATGGCAGTGAAACTTTATAAGAAATAAAACTTCGAGCTCTTTGAAACAATGTGTTGAAGGAATGAGGACTGGCAGAAGGTATTGGAGGGGCAGGTCAGACTGAGAGCTAATGCTTGGCATATGTGATGGCCTTCACACCCTCAGGACAAGGGGCAAAGCGACCTCAGTAAGGATGCGGCTGTAAATGCAGGACAGATGTTGGTGTTTCACTGAAGGCAATGCACCTATGCTGTGTAAATGTGTGGACTAGCATGCAAATCTTTGTCTTGGGGGGGACACAAGTAGATAATATAATGTAAAAATGATACTTCACACTCAATAGTGTGTGTATAAAGTATATACTCACTTATGCCATAGATGCCCAAGTGTCAGACAGATGCAAGAATGGCCATATACTCACTCGACTGTCACCAACCCTCCACATGGAGACTTACCCCAGGGGAATGGGACAGCATGTCCACATGATTCTAAAGGGTTTGAAAAAATCTCTGTCTCATGTTGATTGTCTAGAAACAGAAGATCCAGAGAGAACTTTATCCTTGTGCTATTTCTTAAAAAGCTGATTACATTACTCGGTGAAGGACCAACATGAACCCCAAGAAGCTATGGCCAAGATAAGTCAATACAGACTTTGTTAAAAATGGTTTGTGCTTTGAATGTCCATACCTAATTTGTTACATCTTCATCTCTTACTGTTTCTCCTTGGGCTCTGTATGCAACGGCACCTATTGCTCTTTGCGTCTTTACGTTCTCGGTGAAGATTCCTGTACTGTGGAAACTTGTATAACTAAACTTGGATGCTTCCCTCTCCCTCTCCCTCTCCCTCTCTCCCTCTTTCTCTGTCTCTCTCTCTCTCTGTGTCTCTCTGTCTCTCTCTCTGTGTGTCTCTGTCTCTCTGTCTCTGTCTCTCTCTGTGTGTCTCTGTCTCTGTCTCTGTCTCTGTCTCTGTCTCTCTCTCTCTCTCTCTCTCTCTCTCTCTCTGTGTGTGTGTGTGTGTGTGTCACTTTCTAAGACAGGGTCTCACTATATAGTTCTGGCTATACTAGAACTCGTTCTGTAGACCAGGCTGGCCTCAAACTCATAGATATCTGTCTGCCTCTGCCTCCCAAGTGCTGGGATCAAAGGGCATGCACCACCACTGCCCAGTGGATGCCTCTCTCCTTTTAATCTGTCTTTTGTTGATTTGATTTTCAGAGCCATTGAGGACCCTCATAGGATGGAATTGGGGTTTCTTTTCTC
The DNA here is from genome assembly GCA_030556225.1 of Cricetiscus sungorus. NCBI lineage: Eukaryota > Metazoa > Chordata > Mammalia > Rodentia > Cricetidae > Cricetiscus > Cricetiscus sungorus. The sequence continues at coordinate 5,771,966 of JANBXA010000588.1, forward strand.
CCAGAACTGGTAGTTGAATACCCTTTGTAACTAGAAAATATCTTGAAAATCCAGATCTATGTCAATCTGTGAACCAAGTTGTGGTACATCCATACAATGAAATGTTCCTCAACAATGAAAATGATTATTCTCCCAATATAAGCAACTACACTGGTGAGTTTCAAATGCATTAGGTGAAACAAAAGCATTTAGACACTAAATACTGTGTGACTCCACTTTCTGTAAAATGCTAAAAATTGTAAGGACATGAAGATAGGATTGCTCAGGGTTAGGGATGTGAGGAGAGTATAAACTACTAATTATAGTAGAGTATATATAGTAGAGTATATACTACTAATTAGTATAAACTGCTAATGAGCATCAAACATTGTTCAATCATGATGGAAAAACACTGAATCACAATTATGACTATATTCCTCTATTAAAACATATCTAAAGACACACTCAAAGTGGCCAGTTTCATTTCATGTATATTTTAGTTCAGTAAGTCTGAGTTAAGCCTGTGGACAAAGTTGAAAGAAAAGCCAATGGCTAGGAGAATGAAAGTGAAACAGTTTACCTAGCCGGGATCACGGGCCTGCTCTTTCTCTGCAGAGGAATAAGAAAGACAAGACTGAACAGAACAAGGGGCAAAACTGCAAAGCATTCCAGAGAAGAGCGCAGGGGGCGGGGCTCCCCGTGTTTCTGGGAAAGCCAGAGCCAAGCTTCTCAAGCACGACTCCCTCAGAGTGACAGACACGTAAGACATTGGTGATACTGGACACTGAATTCCAGGCTGGGCACACACATGTCAGTCCAGGGCCTCTACCTTTCTTTATTTTTGTAACAGGACCTCACTGAGTTGCCCAGACTGTCTTTGAATTCACCTTGTATCCCAGCTGGCCTTGATCTTGCAATCCTCCTGCACCAAATGCCAAAGAAGCTGGGATTACGACTGGATTTTCAAATACTCCTTCTGCAAATTTTCCCTTTTCATTTGAAGTTCAATGAAACTTCCTGCTCTGTTTGGAGCTAATCTTCTGCCAATACCTCTCTCTGGAAATACTGGCATACACAGCAAAATCCTCATGCAGGTCCTGGCCCTGATTTAGGGAGTAAAGCAGAGCTGCACACAGGCCTGAGGCCATTCTTCCTGAATATTTTTTTCACTTAATGATGCTGATGTGGCCTAGATCTCAATGACCTCCACGTCATTAAGATAACGTTGCAGCTTTACTGAACCGCCAACTTTTAAGGAAGTTTTTTTTTACATGACTCTGTCTTAGGTGATGGAAACCAAAGATGAAGAAAGCTTCTTCGGTGCTTACAGCCTCACAGATGAAACAGATGCAGTTCAGCTGCATTTGAAAGGCAATGTGTGAGATATAAATACAAAGGATTATGGGAAGCATATGGAATTATGGGATATTCACCTAATATGGAAAGTCAAGAGTACTTCCATGGCTAAGGAGATGCCTGAGGTAAGTGGCAGTATTGGACAGTCATTATCCAAGATGTGTTAAGGACAGAGGACATTGCAGAGAGAGCAACATAAGCTCACGTGTGACATGGCACAGGGCAGACTGACAATGACAAGAATAATGGCTAAGGCAAAAGGCTGAATGAGAAGTTGTAGCAAGATATTCACCTTGTCTGCACCTGTGGCTTAGGCCATGCCCATTGGGGCGGAGACAGGGCAGGATGGGAGCTGGGAGAAAAGGCTGGGAAAGGGTCGGACTGCCCCTTTTGGTGGTGGACGCTGGAAGGCTTAGGATCCGGTGGAACCCGCCGTGTACATCTGCCTATGTTGTGAGTTATTTCTCCCTTAATAAACTTCTGTTTGGCCTAATTGTTTATCCTGATCTTTATTAAATCGCAATATCTGTGTCCAAATATTGTTTATAAATGTTTGTTTTCATTTAAGTGGACTTGGTTATAAATGGCTAATGACCACAAGCAATCTTTTTAAAGGTTAAAAGGGAATTATGATATAGATATGAATACTTTGCTTTGAAATTGATTTTCTTTTGTTGATACAATTTAAGATCAATTTTGTGATATGTATATTTCTCCTCTTGTTTAGGTAATTTATTGGAAAATGTAATGTATCATTTATTACAGATTATAGAGTTACCTATGATAGTCAAAACTTGGAGTTAAGTTAGTTAGGATTTCTAGATATACAGAGATGTATTTGAGATGGATAGGCATTCTTCAAACCTTTCAAAGACCTACAGAATATGGCATTTAAAATGGTTTAGGGTTTTTCTTGACAGTGAGGCACAACTGCTCCTGGTAACACCACCTCCATCAAAAAGGAAGATGGACATTGAAGAAACTCGTTACGAAGTTTGCTTCTAATATGGCAAGACTAGCCATTTGGGCAAGGTACTTCTCTTGTCTAGACTGTTTGACTTTATGTTGTAGAAACTGGACATGCAGGACCCACAAAAAGGTGACTGCTGATTCAAGATGGACATTGCTACAGGATTCCTGCTTCATGGAAGAGGCTGCCAGACAGCCAGACAGTCTACAGGACACAGAGAAAAATGACTGGCAAACTGTCAATACAGGTGGACAGTTTAAAGTTTCCTGCTTTGCTTAGGAATCTGGAGACACACTATGGCCTATGGGCTGAAGATGGAACATTACAGAAAAACTTTGGGTGGCTGACCAGGCAATGAATTGGCTCTGTCATTTCTAGAGTTTATATATTATCCTTCTGTGGTCTTTGATGGAGTTGAAGACAGGTAGTTATGGTTATAGTTTTCCTTAGTTAGGATTAAAGATAAGTTACATATAGGACTTTGGACTCACAAAGATAGGATAGATGATATTTTCTTTAAGTCTTACAAAATGTTAATGGACTAAATATTGTTAACTGTGATTCTTATTTGATAACTGTTGTAAGGTACAGTTTGCTATGTTAAGGTTAAACCCCTTCTTTTATTTTAGACAGAAAAGAGGAGATGATGGGAGATGTTATCCTGTAAATATGTTTCTCATACTTGTTTATTAATAAAGCACCATTGGGCCAACGAGATAGCAAGATAGGCGGGGCTAGGAAACAAGGAGAAAAGAGGAAGTAGGAGGTTAGAGTTGAGATGTAGACCTGAAAGAAAGAAGATGCCGGCTGCGGCTCCCGGAGAAGATAACCACGTGGAAATACTTAGGTAAGTAGAAATGGGTTAATAATTAAGACAGAGCTAGCCCATAAACAATAATGGTAATTGGCCAACAGGATTGTATCAAATACAGAGTCTCTGAGTGTTATTTGGGGCAGGTGCGGCTGTGGGTCCAGACTGGCGGCAGGCTAGATGGAGCTGGTGGGAAGGAGCAACCTGCGGTAACAAGAAGTGGGGTCTTTGGACCTATAGACAAAATTCTAAATGGATGTATCTGCTCTTATGCCCCAATAAGAGATTGGTGGTGTAATCCTAGTGCTAGGGAGGACATGGTTGGATTCTTGGGCTCACTGGCCAATCAGCCAAGTTGACTTGGTGAGTTAGTCTACTAATAGACCCTGTCTTAAAAAAAACCTAGGTTGTCTTCTGGCTTTTGCATGCACATTGCACTCATATGTGTAACACAAGTTCTAATAGGTCTTAATAATAAAAGCCGGAGTCACATAGAGGAAAATGTTGAGAGATCAGAAAGAAGAAGGAGCAAGCCAAAGCTACCTTTATTGCACCAGCTTCCCAGTAGAAAAGAGTTTTGAGTTTCTGTTTGTTCCTGCTTACCTCCTCTCTTCATTTATTCATCTTACTTCCTGTCTGTCTATACAGACCTCCAGACCTCTATGGTTAGCTAGTGGTAAGCTCCACCCTTTAATCTTCGGACACTCTTCATTTGTACAAACAAGATAGCACCACACATTTGAACACACACACACACACACACACACACACACACACACACACACACACACACACAGAGAGAGAGAGAGAGAGAGAGAGAGAGAGATTCCTACTAAATTTAAAGGTTATGTCTCCAAACAGAGACATACAAATGAGAACTGAAGAGTAGGAAACAAGAGTAGACTGTTACGTGTACGTTTTCCCTGCCGCCAGTCGCCTGGTCCCACTCTTTGCTCCTCCCTGCTGGCCGCCTGGTCCCACCGCCATGCCAGCCCCAAATAACATGTTGAGACTCTGTATTTGATACAATGCTGCTGGCCAGTTACTATCATTTCTTATCGGCTAGCTGTCTTAAATATTAACCCATTTCTATTAATCTAAGTATTTCCACTTGGCCTCATCTTACTGGTCAGAGCAGCTGGCGTTCTATTTCTCTGGTCTCTCCATGTTGACTCCTCCTTACTACTTCCTCTTTCCTCCTAGTCTCCTAGCCCCACCTATCTTGCTTTCCTATTGGCCAGCAGTGCTTTATTCACTAACCAGTATGAGAAACATATTTACAGAATAGCATCTCCCATCAGTAGACAGCCTCAGTAACCACAAACTGGAGAGAGCAAGTTTATTTTGGCCCATTGTTTCAGAGGTTTTATCCACAGTCAATTGGTCCTGCTACTCTGGGCCTGTGATAATGTGGTACCTCACAGCAGGTGCTGGTGTTGGTGATAGAGGACAACTGTTGTTACTGAAACCAAGAGAAAAGAAAGGAGCATCTCACAGTCCCCTTCAGAACACGTCACTGGTGACCAAAGCCTACCTAAAGGTCTATCAGGATCCATTGCTTAAGGTTCTACCTACTTTCTTCCCATAGCATCTAGGTGAGGCCTAAGCCATTAACTCATGGGCTTTGGGGATACTCGAGGTCCACACTGTAAGTCACATATAAACATAGCAAGTGCATAGCTTATATAAGTATGTGTCCATGAAATGATTTGCCTTTCTATTTTTATGTCATTCTTAATTTTGTCTATAGATGAGCCAATATTTCCTAAGAGTGTACATCTAATGGCTGTATAATTTCCCATGATAAAATTATATCTGCCTTCATTTGATAACTGAGGAATCTCTCTGTCTCTCTGTCTCTCTGCTCTTTGTCTCTCCCCCCCCCTCTCTCTCTCTGTGTGTGTGTGTGTGTGTGTGTGTGTGTGATGCTTGACACTGCATGAAATAGCCAGCCATACATATGTAACTCTTCTATCTCCTATTACTTCCTGTTACTAAAAGGTGATTTTGAATGTCTAAAAAGAGGCTTACAGGAGTGAAATCAGAGCTATTAAAAACTTGGATCCTTAGTGTGAATGCTATTTCTTCTCTTCACCTCAAGGGAAGCAGCAATGAACAACCTATAAGTGTTTGCTTTCAGCTATACTCTTTGTAACTTGTCAACAGGTTATGAACTACCAGGAGAATGTCTGGTGACAATTTCAGACTCTGTGGACAGCAAACACACTTGTCTCTAACTGAAGACATTTGTTCAAGCATTCGTAAACACAGTCTGAGTACAGGCCCATTTTCGATAAATATTTTCATTGGCCTGGTATTAAAAAGCTGTATGGGGCCAACGTAGTGCACATCCTAAAGCATTGGAGTGCTTTCCTCTTGAGGGAGATTGCTGATAAGAAGTGGCAAGTTGCAGAGACTTTAATGTGTTAACCTTCTGATAAAGATTAAAATCGTCAGTCCTACGGCCATTTCAAAACTTCTCACGAAACTTTACAGACAGGATGAGTTCCCAGATGAGGGACAGCCGAGTCCTATAACATGTTCAGAAATGAGCAAATGGCTTTGGGTCTCCATGGCTCCTTGGGGTATGTCTGATGGCATTAGACAGAAAATATCACCCCATGGAATAGTGGTGAGATTTGCCTTGTGGTTAGAGCCACTCAGACAGGGACTCTTACTCTGAAAGGGCTTTCCAGTGCCTACTTCATCACCACAGGGGTCAAAGGGTGATGATGGTCATCAGAGGAACACATTCTGGCTAAAGGGAAATTGGCCAGAGCAGGCATCAAATAAAAGTCACTTCAATCAAACACCCTGACTGTGCTTTGCCAGTTACATGGGAAGAAGTAAAGGAGGGAAGATAAACTTTAGCTTTGAATGTGTGCTGATACAGAGACCAAAAACTCAGCTCTGCAGGTTATGGGAGGAGAAAGAGATCCAGAGCCTGGAGCATGTTGGGTAAGGAGATGGGAAAGGAGCTTGCAGAGAGCCTATCTGAACTTGCATTAAGTCCAGTAAAGAAAAGGCAATGAGAGGCATTCTTCAGATGAGGACTCTGGGCAGTTACCTAGGAAAAGTAACAGAGAAAATGGCCAAGAAGCTCAGATGAGATGACCTAGTGATTTCCTTTTGTATTTTTATGTTTGTAGGACAAAGAGGGCTTAGTTTATAAATCCAGGTTGTAGTCCATAATTGTGGGGAAGTTGAGGTGGCAGGAAGTAAATGGCTGGTCACATCCACAGTCAAGAACAGAGAGAAATGAATGCATTAATACTCACTGTGCTTGCTTATGATCAGCTCAAGACCCCTGCTTAGGGCATGGAGCCACCCACAGTGAGCTGGGTCTCCACACATCAGTTCATTCATTAAAGCACCTCCCACTCCCATGCACAGATATGCTCACTGGCCAACCTAATGTAGACAACCCCTCATCAAAACTATCTTCCCCGGTGAGGCTGGGTTCAAGTTTACGATCAAAACTAGCCATCAGACGCCAACCTTTGTCAACTCAGCACTCAAGTACATTGTTTTTAATCCTTAACTCTACACTCTTTTCCCCAAAGTCTCTTTTTTCAACACTGTAAAATACTGCTTGACATTTATTTTATGATTGATCCAATTGCATAGGAAACAACAGAGTCAGCATTGAGGCCTATATATTTCCCATAGTTTTATCATTGCCTGTGCACATCTGTTATAACCATAGCTCATCAACTATGCCCAGACCTGAAAAGTTCTGCAAATTTCATCTTCAAGAAAGTTTGTGGCAGATTTACTTGAGACAATTCTTAACCTGAGTTGAGATGGTGCTATCTACGAATGTTCTGCTGGAATCGTTCTGTGGACACTTGTGCCTTCTTCAGTGGAGATGGCTGTGTGTGTTTAATTATAAATTGCTGCTACAGATAATTCTGTGGCTGTGACAAGATCCAGGGCATAGATCCCATTACTATTCAAAATATGTACCAGCTGATGAGAAGTCAAAGTGCTGTGAACAAGTGATGACAGATTGAGCTTGGCCTTAAATATGACAGCTATGTCACTTCCTAAAAGGCCCCAGGAACATCACAAAAGAGAGGTCTGAGAAAATGTAAAAATTTAAGAGAAGGATTGATGGGAGATGTCATTCTGTAAATATGTTTCTCTTACTGGTTAATGAATAAAGCACTGTTGGCCAATAGGAAAGCAAGATAGGTGGGGCTAGGAGACAAGGAGGAAAGAGGAAGTAGGAAAGAGGAGTCAGCATGTAGAGACTGGAGAGAACAAAGGTCTGGGACCGCTTTCCGATAAGATGAGACCACGTAGAAATACTTAGATTAATAGAAATGGGCTAATAATTAAGACAGAGCTAGCCAATAAGAAATTAGTAACTGGCCAACAGAATTATATCTAATACAGAGTCTCAGTGTGTTATTGGGGGCTGGCATGGAGGTGGGTCCAGGCTGGCAGGGAAAAACAACATACTCATTACAAAGGATGAGAAGATGTACAGCAAAAATACATCTTCTGGATGTGACATGCCCATGGCACGCATGAACTCACTGCAGCCACGGTTATCTGCATAAGACCTAGGCAAGATGGACCCTCAACATTTCATCATGGATGGGTAGCAAGGCCCCAATCCTCCCTGAGGGGTTACTGACAGTAAACAGGTTGCTGGGGAGGGACCCATCATTTTCTTCAATGTTATATCAGTGATATGTTGTCTCCCCTCCAGTAAATAGCATCCATTCAGTCCCAGTAGAAATGCTAATTGAACTCAGAGGGACCCACATGGGGAGAAGATGTGAGAGCAGGAGGGTTTCAGGAGGGAAGAGGCAGGATGAGAGAGGAATATGGGTGTGTGTTAAAATGACTAAAATTCATTATATAAGTATGTGTAACTGTCAAGCAATAAAAAACAAAACAAATACTCTAAAATATGTAACCATGCTCCCCAAAGGTTTTAAGCAAAGGTCTGTCTGGCATATTTATTAATGAAAATGCCTTGATACCCCATCAAATCCTAACAGGCACTGAAAACATGCTAAAGAAATCATTTAAATCTTTTCCAGTCTATTCTCGAGCACTTCTACTCCTTCCTCCTTAGATCTCTGTTAGGATTCAGTGTCTATTGTTTCCTTGCATGGTTCTACACTAAATTGTGTATGCTGATTAAATACCCACAGACATTTAAAAATAGCTATATATGCCACATCTCACCAACACATATGTCTGTATATATTCCATTTATGTACTGCTATGACTCCATACACTTTTATACACAGTGCTCTTAAAGGTTGTGAACAGATTTACTCTGTGGTTGATTTTGCTTCTCACTAGGGGCTGTTGATGTGAAGCTTGAGACGGGCTTGTGGTCATCTCTCTCTCTCTCTCTCTCCCTTCATGGAGTATCTGCTGTTCATTTGCCAAGCTGTCATTATAAACGTGTTTTCTTTACTGGAGGAGTGAAACACCATGCTGTCTCTCTTGAGGCTTCTGTTCAGGTTCTTGATTTGTGGTCCTCCTTCCAATCAGTGCTGAGGCTTCTGATGCTCTCAACTGAGCCTTTCAAAGTTTGCAGGCTTTCAGTTTATCAAAAGACTTTGATAAAGTCCTTTCCCGTCAAATTTTCCTTTCAAGATATAAGATCATTTCATACATTCTTTTAGAAACTCAGGACATCTCCTTCTCAGTGTTCTCTGCATAGTTACATGTTTAGGTCCATGGTCACTGGGAGTTAAGTATATCTAGGGCATGAGGTAAATTTCTAGGGTCGTGCTCAGGGTTAGAAGGTAAAAATGAAAGAGAAAGATGGGAAGGCGGCCTTTGTAGCTGCACAACAGCTTCCCCAGAGCTGGATGGAAGGACCATGGAGACCAGAGACTCATCAAATAAACCAACTTTTCACTCTGGGAGATCAGAAGAAATATTCATGGTATACCACTGCTGGAGAGGAGATTCAGACACGTCAGTCTCCGACAGGAGATTGTCAAGCCTGTAGGACTGCCTGTGAGTTGGGCAGTGGGATCTATGCAGCTTTCTTAAAATGGTCATCCATGTTGAGCTTTCCATGATAGGGTGGCCTTTGAGTCATTTCTGTTTCTGTAGGTAACACCTCACCCACCCTTCTGTAAGGAAGTAACTCCAATACGCTCGTTGGTTTTTCTATGCTGGACTTTGGTTAATTGTTAGGATCTGTTGTGGCTTCCCATCTGGAGTGAGTAGATGTGTGTGTCATAGCTTCAAGTATCAACATAACAAGCATCCTAGACCAAATTTAGCAATACAGTGTGGCTTTATTTGGCGTGGTGTGTGTGTGTGTGTGTGTCACATTGCACTTGATTTGTTTATATGCCTGTTCTTATGCCAATACCACGCTAACTGTTATAATACTTCTATGGGATGTGGGAAATTGGGAAATGTAAACTAAGAAATCCACCCACAATTCACAACTGAATTATTAAGGCTATTCTAGACACTGCTTTTCCATACACATTCTAGAATTGGCTCGGACCCCTTTAGACTCCTTTCCATTTCTCCTTACAGAATGTTGCACTGCTCAGTGTTTTATCCCCGGTAGGTGAAATGCACCAGCTGATTATTGTATTGAGTGATTGTCCGCACACATTGCTGAAATCACTTATTGGTCTGGGTGTTTGGCTGTTTTCTAGGTCATTCAGCTTTCTCTGGGGTCACGACTGTGTCATCTGCTTGACAACTTTATTTGGACTTTCTGAGTTTCCCTGCCTCCTTCCCTCCTTCCCTCCCTCCTTCCCTTCTTCCCTCCCTCCTTCCCTTCTTCCCTCCTTCCCTCCTTCCCTCCTTCCCTCCCTCCCTTCCCCCTTCTTTCCTTTCTCCTATGCTTTAAATTCTCTTTCCTTCCCCACTTTCCTTCACTTTTCTCCTTTACCTTGCTTCCCTCCTGTCCTCCCCATCCCCTTCCCTTCCATCTCCCTTCCCTCCCTCCTCTCCTCTATCTTCTGTGTCTTCCAGATGTCTCACTGTACTGTCTAGGTCCTCCAGCAGTGATGAACAGAGCAGTCTTCCTGTCTCATTTCTATCAGAGATATGCAGAGTTGTGAACCTTGCTAGCTGTAGGATTGCATAGATAGCTCCAGTTATGTTGAAGATGTTCCCTTCAGTTCCTAGGTTGTTGGGAGTTTTCAATACATCCAAACTGCGGATTTTGTCAAAGACAATTTTGTATCTATCTATTGAAAAGGTCATAAAATTTGTTTTCAATTTTGCATCCTTTTATCTAGTAAATCATAATGACTAATATCTGTTTTTTAAGTCTACTCTATTACTGGGGTAAGGTTCACTTTTGTCATCATGTGTTATTGATTTTATTTATCTATGGATCCAAATGATGAAAAGGAGTTTTGCATCTGGCTTCAAGAATCAATATTGGTCTATAGCTTCTTTCCCTGTGATATATTCACCGACTTAGGCATTAGTAATCCTGGGTTCTTAAAATGGGTCGGGAGGATTTTTCTTCCCTCTCATATATGGTTGAATATGTATGATTCCCCATTGTAGCAATCTACCCATGTAGCTTTTCATTGTGGAAAAGTTATCTTTAAGTTTCATACTTTACTAGTTCTTATTGGATGAATTTGAAGTCTTCCTTCCTTCCTCTCTCTCTCCCTCCCTCCTTCCCTCCCTCGTGTATGTGCACTCAAACACACACATGCACGGACATGCACATACCTTGTGTTTTGAGACTGGGGCTCCCAGTTGACCTGGAACTCACCTTGCTTAGCGTGAGCCACAGTGATCCTCCTGCCTCCATCTTCCTCTCTCTGGTGTTACAAGCACACACCATGGCAGTCAGCAGTTTTACATGGGAGCTGGGGATAGAACTCAGGTCCTCATGTTTGCATGGCAAGAACTTGCCTGACTGAGCTTCCTCAATCTCTATGATACTCAGCTCTGTCAAGAAACGTGTTCCTTTCGAATGACTCCTAGAATTCACCAGCACCATATTCCATATTGTTCATGTCTTTTTTTTCCTGATGTTCATAGAATCCTTTGGAATTCCTCTCTTTCATTTCTGGCCATAGGATTTTGTCTGTATCTTTGTTTCTCTGTCAGTCTGTCTAGATGAAGAAACATCCAATCTTTGAACATTACAATGCAATGTTTTTGTCTATAGCATAGTCTAGAATCCTATGTTTGTGTTACAAAAAAATGCAAAAACTTCATGTTTTAGTTATCTTTATAGTTTTGTGTTGAACACATACAGAGTGTGTCCACAGGCTAGATATGCTTGATTCAATGGGCTTATTTTTGTTATTGAATTTTTCAAAACTAAACTTTAATTTGAATTTTCTATTTCACTGAGGATTTTTTTTTCTTTCTCTCTTATCATTATTTTCTTTCAGTGTTTCATTTGTTCTCAGTTTCCTTCCAAGGTGGGAGCTGAGAACATTGATTTTATAGGTCTTTAAAACTCTTGTTAAGGGGTGGAGAGATGACTCAGGGGTTAAGAATACTTACTATTCTTGTAGATGATTAGAGTTTGGTTCCCAGCACCCATATCAGGCAGCTCATCACAGCTTGTGTCTTCAACTCCAGGACATCCAACACCTCCACCCGGCCTCTGTGAGCATCTGAAGCCACGTGCACAAACCCATGCACAAAAACACACACATACACATAATTATACCGTTTTTAAATTTAAACTTGAAAATGGTATTTATTTGAATTTTCGCAGTTTGTTTACAATGAATGTTGTACAACCTCATGTAAAATATGTGAATGGAGACTGTTCACTTCCAGAGTCTGGTAACTAGTGACTCCAGATAACCACAGACATATTCTAGAACAGTCTGTTGTGCTATCTTCCCACCAATATGAAGTCATTCCATTACCAATAACAGACCATGCAACATGTATTTTACGCAAAAATAAGTGTTACTGAAAAAATCCATGTTCACTTGTGTAGCTATGTTTCTTTTAATTGCTAATATTTTCTTGAAATACACATTAAACCCATTTCTACTTGACGGATATTGAATGTCCTGAATTTTCATTATGTAAAATAATGTTTAAATAAACATTTTTTTTGCATGTAGTCAGGCTTCTCTCAGATATATGCCCAGGTTGGAGGGCAATGATGCATGAAAATTCTTGCACAGCACAGTGTTCTCAAATGTATTTCATTAACTTCACTCCTCACCAGTAGGGTACAGGATTCTTTCTTCCCTCTAGAGATCCACACTCAGATGTCTTCAGATGGCTGTGTACTTAAAAATCTGATGTGTATAAAATGACATCACATCACTATTTTCATCTGAATATTTCAGATTGCTAATGGGGCTGAACATATTTCTCTCTGTCTATTCATCATTATAAAACCTCCTCCAATAGTTTACCCTTACTTTCAGGCTTTCTTCCTCTTTATGTTTTAAACTTGCGTTATTTTATTACATGTTCTAGATGCTTTGACTCTGTTATATGTAGGATTGGGAAACATCTTCTCTAAAATCCACCATATGAATCCCTAGTTAAAGCTTCCTTTTGGGGGTGTCTTACCTGGATGCGTGGATGTGCATCACACACATGTCTGTTGATTGTGGAGGGCAGTGGGGGTGTCCAAAGCCCTGGACTTATAGTTACAGATAGTTATGAGTTAGCCTGGGAATCAAACCCGGGATCTCTAGAAAAGTAGCCAGGGCTCTGAACTCCTGAGCCCTCTGGAATGCTTGTTTTAATACAATCAAATTTTCAGTCCATTGTACTGGATCTAATTTCTTGTTCTTTAAGATTTCTCATGCATGAGATTAACCACCAGCCTCACATGCATCTTTTTCACACATTCTCTGAAGTGTCTGGGATGTTCATTTTCAAGTCTTCACAATATGAGGCATTTCATTCCCCAGAATCCTACACCCCTGGCTTCTGACCTTCTCTTCATGATTGTAGCACACCCCGTGCCCCCATATTCCTACCCATGGTCACTCAGTGCAGGTCAGGGTTCTGCATCCACAGAGGTCAGTCTGTGAACTCTAGACCAAGGGGTCTATTTTCTGTGGTCTCTATGTACCACATGGTTTCAATTACCAGAAGTTGTTACACATCTTAATACCTCCCAGGACAACCACCGATTTCAATATTCTCTCCAACAGTCTCAATTTTAATGGACTCTTTGCTCTTTTATGTCAATTTTATGACAAGACAAATTCCCAGACATACCAATAGTTAGGCTGTGAGTTGGGTTTACAAGCATTGAGGGTTTTGGGAAAGATGTCTTTACTATGGTTTCCTAAGAGACCCTTTTATTCGGGTCACTTTTAACTCAATCAATGCCATTTTTGTCATTGACATAGGTACGTGACATCTTTTACCAGACAATAATTACTGTACTGAGTACAATTGTACTGCATGCGTAGACCCTTGATTAGACTTTCTGGAGATTGGTTATTATTGGCAAGCAAGAGCTATGCTTTCTTGGACATTGATTTATATTCAGCTGCTTTTCTTCATTTTCTTACTAATTCCAATATATTGTTTACAAGTTTCTAATGACTGTTATTTCACTTTTCAATTGTTTAATAACAAAGCCTTCAAAGCTGCGTTTTCTCTAAAAGTACTTTTTTTAACCTTTTAAAAGTTATGATATGAAGCATGTTTACCTGTAATTAATTATAAGCACATGCACATTAATTTAGCATTCACATATACATATGTCCAATCATAAAATCACCTCACTGTGGCTTTACTTTTTCATTCTACTATATTTTCAGGCATATTGTGGGGGGATATTGTTACTGATTATTAAAATTTAATTGCACTGGGCTCAGAGGATTATGTTGACTCTTGAAAAGCATTCCATCCCCCTTTTGCAGCCCAATATATTAATACTCCCTGTAGTTTGGAAGGCTGTATGTCTCCTCATTCCATAGATTTATTTATTTTATGATATTACACATTATGTACCTATCTACTCATTTAAACAGACCATATTTTCTTTTAATGACTGTGTTGTCATTTTGTGTTATTATTTTCAAATAGAGACCCATAAAATATCCTTCCCCGACTTGGATTTGGTAATTTCTCTTTATAATTGTCATTGTGTTTATTTTATAGGCCACCACAATCAAGTGCGATCATCATAATTCTCTAGTCTTAACTTTTGGTTTTGAATGAATTTGGTATAAATGGATTCCATTCATCCCCAACTAATTTGAATTCCTAGACCCCCAACTGTCTAGGCCACAAATATAGTGAGAGCCGGTGCTTAAGCTGTCCTTGGTTCTCTAGGACAGTGTGTGACATCAAAGACATGTTCCATCATCACTGCTGGACCAATGGGCAGGTCTAAACATGCTAGAGTCAAAATATCTGGATTTGATTCCCTCTACCCAGCTTGGTCTGTCATGGAGAGACATTCCTCTATCTCAGAGTTGGGGGTCCAACTTTATCCACAGAGGATCAGAGAATAAATATTTCAGACACTGTATGCTACTTTAACAAATGCCCACAGGCTCAACTTCTCATGCAAAGGCAAGCAGCAGCCATAAATGAGCTACTGTTGCCTCCTTGCAATACTGTGTATGAAAGTGAGCTACTCTGTTGCTTTTCAAGAATGGCTCAAGGATGTTCCTATTTCTTTCTCACAATTCTATCTTGTAATTTATTTAATTTGTTCTTTATTGCTCTTTCCTGCTCGTGTGTGTGTGTGTGTGTGTGTGTGTGTGTGTGTGTGTGTGTGTGTGCACGCATGCACCTTAGTGGATACATGTTTGGAGATCTGAGGATAACACTGGATATTGTTCCTTGACTTCCACCTTGTTTAAGATGATTCTCTTGTTGCTTTGCCTGTGAGTAGTCCAGGATGGGGGACTGTGAGTTTCCAGGGATCTTCCTGTCTCCAACACCCATCTTGCCATAGAGATATCAGAATCACAGACATGAGCTACTGTTCTTGACTTTACCTGGGTTTTTGAGATTTGAGCTCATGTCCTGATGCTTGCACAGCAAAAGGTTTACCTACAAGCCTAGTTTTTCTTTCTTATTACTATAAATAACACCAAAATAAAATTTCTCCCACACAAATGTATTTGTATGGTTGATTTCTTTTTCTTTAATTTTGATTTTCCTGGAAAATGGTAAATAGTCATGCAATATTTATTGAATGAATTCCTTAATAGATTCCTGTGATGACAAGCATACTCATCTGGGTTTTATGCCTGTTGACTGACATAAGGTCATGTCTTTCTGGAGAAAATATTCTAGAGAGACAGTGTATGGGTGTTGAGTTCCAGCTATGTGGCCTTGATCAAATTAGTTAAGATCTCTGGGCCCCACTTTGGAGTTTAAAGGGAAAAGAATGACGTCTGTGGGTGGTGTATGATGGCACTCTGATTGGTTCTGAGTGCTGAGGGGAGGGCGGTGTGGGGAAGGATAGTTCCCCAGAGACCTGGGGTCCTTACTAAGCACCTCACTCAAGTTCCCATTATTATTCATATTCCACTTGCCCATAGCATAAATGCTTTGAGGCCTTGGCCTAGGGGCCCTTGGAAATTTACATAAATTTTTATACATTTGTATAGACAGCAATACCTGCAATGTATTTGCACACTTACTTAGAGATCAGTTTTTACAATGTATATATAAAACAAACAGACAAACAACAACAACAAAATGGGCTCTAATTTTCCAACACACCTCCCTGGGGATTTCCCAGGGTTATTAAATCTGGACTTGGTACATTCTGGAATAAAAGATATAACAGTTATCTCATTCTATAACTACACCTTCCAGAGCCCCAGTCCCAATCACACATAGGTTATGAAAATGCACGCTCCCCCTGCCTGCCTCTTCTGAAAGAGCAAAGTGGATAATCTTGATAGCTTGTAAGCAGACAGGGCTCATTTGCTATTCATGTCACACGCAAGTGAGCTTAGACAATTTATTTATTTATTGAGAAGAGACTAAATATGCATGGATGATTAAAAAAAGAGAGAAAAATACATTACAACATAGTCAGACTCTGAGTAGGTTAGTGCAAAAGAAGTGTAGGTTGGCCACTAGGTTCCCTTACCTGCCCTAGGATGGGGAAATGAACACTGCAAGTCAACAAGTAGGCAATCAGATTTTTGTATGTTTGTGGAGGACACAAAAGTGGGCTTTGCATTGCTTAGGCCACACATGTGACCTGTCACTTCTTAAGAGGGAAGAGTAACTCTGATTATAGAGTGCCAGCTGGAGTTGGGAGAGGAGGCAGGGGTAGAGATGGGTTCATGGCAGGTTCCAGTGTTTTGGTATGGCCTCTCGTCCTAATGGCTAGCTGCAACTCACTGGTGTAGCCGGGTCAGGGTTCAGGTACAAACACAAGAGAAGGTAAATGGCCTCATGCTAGTATTAGCTCAAATAGTAGTTATTTGTCTCCTCGATCTGGGACATTCAGCCGTCATTACAGAAAATGGCAGCATAGATTTTATTATGCTTTTGTTTATTTTTAACAAAATAATATCTTCTATTTTTAATGAAGATCAACTGCATTTTTGACCCAGTTCCAGCTATGGGACAATGTATCACTTTTCTGTTGCCCTGATAAACACCATAGCCAAAGGCAAAATAAGAAAGACAAGTGTTTATGGTTCCAGAGGGACAAGGGTCCATTGTGGTGAGAAGGCCTAGCAGCCAAAGGTAGACATGGCAGCAGGAATAGAAAACCGAGAGCTCATGTCTTCAGATGCAAGCAGGATGCATAAAGAAAGAGGACAGCGAGTGAGTGGGTGAGACGATACGCATCCAAAGCCCACCCCCAGTGACTTCTTCCAGCAAGGTTCCACCTCCTAGAGGTTCCCCAGTACCCCCAAACAGCATCCCCAATTAAGGGCCAAAGGCTCAAAATTTTGCACCTACAGGGTCCTTCTCATTCAAACCACCATACTCAGAAAGTCTCATAAGCCATCTTGAGTATGAAATTACTCATAGGGAAGGGGTAGACAGATACATAGGAATGATTTTTTTCTTTAATGAAGGTCATATGGCATACTGTATACAAGGCTTGCTTTGGTCCATGGGGCTTCTTGAAAAAAGTCTCATGTAACATTGGTTGGCTTTGACTACTTTGTCCTTTTGCCTACATATCCGTAGTTCTAGAATTACAAACATACACTATCATGCCACATGGAGCCTGCTACCAGAAGCTTTCATGTAACTAGGAAACCTGACAGCATCTGGAAAACCACCATGCTATGAAGACCTTTGCTGGGGCCAACGAATTGTCTTCTGATAGGAGCAGTTCCTGGTACACAGATCCTTGATGCTGAGTGCTGCCCACTCAACAGGATTTAAGTTGTGCTTAGGTCAGATCGTGACATTTTAATCACTGTGTATAAAAGTTTCTCTTGGCTAAGAGAAGGGTAGCAGTGCATTATGGATCAAGTCAGATTGGGGATGGCCAATGGCATTCACACTTAGGTGTGGTCGCTTCCAAGCGCTTTGTGTATAGGACACAGGGAGTGAAAGATTTGAAACCCACACCAAACAAGCAGTCACCAGTGTACTTCTGGTAATTCCCAGGTGTATTAAAGTACCTGTATGTGTTGGGCATGCTGTCCTGATGTGTGCTGTGTGAGAGGAAGTTTGCAAACTGCATATACCCAGGATGTTAAGTTTCTTTCTACTTAATGCCATAAGAAGACACATTTGTTCAGAAAAATGTGGGTCAAATGGTCAATGATTGGGGTGCACTTTTCCCAGTGGGAGAGAGGGACAATAAAGATCATGTAATTTATTGGGGCCCCAGTGTGGGAATGCAAATTGGAGCATGGCACCTAGGCATACTTTCACATATTTTAAAGACTTGTATTATCTCTCCATTTAGGAGCAGCCTCAGGAAAGGAGTCCATGAAAAATCCATGTGAATCTAATGTAACGAGTTGGAGAACTTATGATAATAGGGTGGTCATTTCATAGATTCATCTTTCCAGACAGTCAGTATCTCTATCATCTACCTATGCATTCTATTGTCTATCTTTCTATCTATCTATCTATCTATCTATCTATCTATCTATCTATCTATCTATCTATCTCTACCTATCTACCTATTTATCTATCTATTATCAATCTATCTATAAATCTATCTATCATATATTTATCATATATCTACATACCTACCTCTCCATCTATCTCTATCCATCTTTTGTTAATCTATCCACTATGTGCATATGTATTTAAGTATATATTCTGTATCGTTTATAATTTAATCATTTTATTTCTATCTCTACCCTATGTATCATCTATCTACCTATCATCTATAATGTCTTTTTATAATTATGTATATATCTATCATCTATCATATGTATATATGCATCTATTTATCCACATATCCATCTATTATCTCTGTATCATCTTTCTTTATGTGTGTATATATCTATCACTCTTCATATGTATGTATTGTGTGATCATTACCATCTAGTTTTTCATCATTACATATCTATCTGGATGGTATTTTATGAAATATTTGAAAGATTCAGGGAAACAGGATATAAAGAGTACTTCAGCAACCCCTGTTTTCTTCTAGACACAGTGACACCAATGACAGGTTAGAGCTAAGTAGATTATAAGAAGCAGTTTGAGCATGTTGGCAATCTGGGACAAATTCTCTTACTGAAATTTTCTTTCCCAGCCAGAATGCATGATGGTGGTGGAAAGAACCTGCCACCCCAGCAGGTTCCAAGGAACCTACAGGCCTCCAAGCACCCAAATCTTCTAGCCTATTCCCCTTCCTACAGTCCCCATGGCCACAAACACATTGATAATCAAGGACATTGAAAATATATTAGTGATTTCTTTAAGCATGATATCTGAAGGACAGGCAGACACCAGCAGATGACACTGGGGATAAACCCAAGAGAGCTCCATGCAATCTTTCCTAACTGACCTCTAGGACAATACAAACACAATGCAAACTACATGCATGATAAAACATTCTAGCAGAATTTTTTTAGATTAAAAGTACAGCTGGAATTAATGTTTAATAACTGTGCTGAGTGATTGTTCCAGCAGCTTACAAATGTATCTTCTCTACAGACACTGAAGTTCCTTGTGAATAAAGCCCCGGTCATTGGTACGAGACACATAATCTTCTGTGCTCAGCAACATGCTTTTAAGATGTGCTCATGCCGAGGAGGCGTTGCTTTGTCTCAAGTCACCTTGTATTGCTGAGTACTGTTCCACTCTGTGGCTGCAGCTCAATGCCCCCCTCCATAGTGCTGCTGTGAGAGCTTGGGCGAACTGTACTATCAAGCTGAGAATAACTCCGTGTCCTTTGTATCTTCCTATAATTTTTTTAAAATCAGCTTGTCGATTTCTGTGGAAGAGCCTTGTACAACTTTGGGCTTGGTCTCATAACCAAATCAACTGGAACAGAAAAGACATTGCAGTAGCATTTTTAGTTTTCTGAGTATTTGCATTTCCATTTCTCTCTTCTTGGCTATGTTTTATAGTTTTTAATGTTTGACTCTTGCAGGTGATTTTTCAAGTTTATCTATCACATATTTTAAAATTCAATTTTTATTTCAATTTCTGGGTTCTTTTTAATGGTCACCCATGGAAGTAAACAGATTTTGTCCATAGTATATCATCACTGAATTCCTTTATCAGCTCCAGATCTGCTTTTAGCCTATAGGTTTGTAACAGTGTTTTCTGTGTGTGTTCGTGTGTATGTGTGTGTGTGTTTTGTGTGTTGTGAGTGTGTGTGTGTGTCTGTGTGCGTGTCTCATGCATGCACATACATGCACAAGTGGCTGGTGGCTATCTACAGAATTGCCCAGTTCATTCCCTGCATGGACAAAGAACTGAATGGGAAGGACAGAAGACCAAGGCACAGGGATGTGAGGAACCTGAAGCTGTTAGTGTGCTGATCGGACTCTGGCTGAGTAGTCCACAGGGCTCTGGGACCCTTCCCTTCCCTGTTGATCCTGCTTAGATGTCCATCTGTGGGTCTTCTTATCAATTTTCATGGCAGTGTCTACTGGGAACAAGAAGCTATCATTTCAGATACACCATGGTATTGTCAATAAATGAAGGCATAGTTATTCTGCCTACAAATTGCATTTTAAAAATCTTTTTAGAGTTATTTATTTCATGGTTTAGCCATTTGTTCTACTTGCATGTCAGGTGCTCTGGGAGCAGAGCTCCACGTGGCTGTGAGTCACCATGTAGGTGATGGGAATTGAACCCAGGGTCTCTTTAAGATCAGCAAGTACTCCCAACCCCCAAGCCACCACTCAACCCCTAGGTTGCCTTTTATTCCCTTTTCTTATCTCATTGTACTGGGCACTGTATCTAACATGTTATAAAACTGATTAATAGAAGATGTATTTTCATTGCTTCCTGTCATAGAGGGAAAGATGTATTCTTTTCCACCATGTATGATCTTAGCTTTTCATAAAGCCAAGAATGTTCCTTCCTATCCCTGGTTTGCTGAGAACTTTTTCGTGAAGTAATTTTGAATTTTGCAAATATTTCTCTGTATGTAATTAAAGGGTATGTTGTGTTGAAAACCTTTTAGTCAATTAGTGCAGTGAACTTCATTCTGATTTTAATATTAATATAACACTGTCATCTTTATTTGCTGAATTTTGTCATACTTTCATATATTTGCGTATGTACTATGTATCATTTTGTGAATCATTCTGCATATATATATATGTATATATATATATATTATATATATAATGCTTGTATATGCACACATATTTCCACATAAACCAATTTGCTACAATTTTGTCACAAATTTTTAATTCACAGCCTGAGGCTTTATGTTGTTTTTGTGTCTTTATGTCTGGTAGGAAGAGCAATGTGAATGCAGACTCACTATGTCAACTTGACAGCATTTGTGTTAGCTCTTAGGAAAGAGTTTATGCATGATAGGTTCAATTTCATCCTTAACCTAGGCTGAAGAACCTTCTAGACAGGAAAACGTCATAGTCACTTTTCTATTGTTGTGATAAGACACCGTGGCCAAGGCAACTTACAAAGGAGTTTATTTAGGCTTACAGTTTCACATGGTGAGTCCATGACCATCACGATGAGGAAGATGGCAGCGGAGGCACGGCACTGAACAGCAGTGGAGCGCTCCCATCTTATCTGCAAGTACAAGGCAGGGGTAGGATGGGAGGGTAACATATTGGGAATGGTGGAAGCTTATGAACCTTCAAAGTCTACCCCAGTAACACACCTCCGTTAACAAGGCCACACCTCCTAACCCTTCCCAAACAGTCCCTTCAGCTGGGAGCCAAGCATGCAGATATCTGAACAAAAGGGGGCCATTCTCATTCAAACCAGCATAAAATGTTTCTACTTCAAAGTTTATTTTAAACTTTAAAAAGTACCTTTTAGACCTATACCATGCTTGCCTTTTAGTGCCGTGTTTTACTTAGAACCATTCCTCATTTTAAATCATTTTGGTGGTTAACATTTCAAATTTCATTTGAATTTTAAAATTACAGAGCGATTCTAAAATTATGAAGACCTATTTTATCTCCCCATAATCTGCTTTATATTAGTATTTCACAGCACTGGGGAGAGTTTGTGCTTCTGTTGGTAGGTGAAGTGCTGATGGTAGTCAGTGACGTCAAAAAATTGTAATATTTTCACTCCTTCTATGCCCTTACCAATTTTTTTGCCATTTTGTTTATAATTGAGCTATACATGTGCAATATTTCATTATTATTATTACAGAGTTTCTTGTTCTACTTTCAATCCTATGAGATTTTAGGTTTTTAGCAGGTGAACATATGATATTAAATAAATTTAAACTCAGTAAGTGCTTGGCATTGGGTTAGACAGTATGGATACTGCAAGATGTAAGGCAGAGTCCCTGTCCTCATGGGGCTAATGTGACAAAATGATGTCATTTCATGAGCTCTAACTTGACATACAAAAGCAGTGTATTAAAAAGCCCTGTGCTATGATTTAATTTTCATACAAAAATAACTAAAAGTAAATGTATTGATTTTTTTCATGCTTTTTTTTCCCCAGTAGATGACCACAGATTAATGGGTAAAAGCATCACCTAGGTATGACACCTTGGAATACCTGCACCTACAAAAGCCCTGGCCTGGATTGGCTTGATCCTTGGCATGAACGCAATTCCAGATGTCAGGGGCTGGATTCCCCTCCGGGGCAGTACCTGCTTCCATTTTCACTCACGGTTTTGGCAAAATTTGATCTGAAGTACTGTAGCATTCATAGAACTCACATCCCACAGTCTTCAAGGAAATCAAGACTGTAACACACGTGGGCTCATTAGAGCCTTACACATGATGCCATGCAGCTGCCTTGACTATGGTACGCAGTGCGCTCATGAGAGTGATCTGCTGGTACCCTTCCATCATCCACAAATACATATACACACAAATATGGGAAGGAATTATACCGGGTACATGCCAGAAAGCAGAAGTCACAGGAGTCTAGTTAATGCCTGTTCAACACACTACATTGCCATAGTTCTGTAGGAGGGGAGCATGACAGGCTTCCAGTGGCTACGTTTACTATTTACTGCAAGGTTGCTATGCCTGTTGTACTTTAATGTATCTTAATTTTCAAATGCAGTGGTAATCTACTCCCCACTTACTTGTTAGGGTGCACATCGCATCTTTGCAGAGATCTCATGAATGCCAGCATTCGCCTTTGAACTTCGCCCCTCCCTCCTCACAATGGTTTTGCACTACCAGCACAGCCATTGTCCTCTCTCTGTGGTGTGTCACTGGCAGCTAGCCTTGGAGCACGGCCCCTGTTTGTCACTCATCTTTTAAGGTTGTCACTTCCTCATCCCACAGAGTCAGGGATGGTGAAGGCAGTGGCTTCCCTTTGGCAAGCTTCCCCTGGCTGGAAGTGGAGGGTTTGTGTTCCAGGAGGCAGGCATTGTATGGGCAAGTCTGAGAGTAAACTTGATTAACCCTTCACCTTTCCCCTTCACAGAGATCCCAGGAGTGAGCAAGAACAGGCTATCTAAATCCCGATTAGTAACTCACACGCAGTAGACATTGAGGGTGTGGTAATTGTTGTCATTTTTACAATATTGTGATATTAATCTTTGGGAATATTGAATCTCCAAATAGCCCGTGACATAAAGAGACCTTTATGGCTCCGAAGGAGCTATTAGACTTTATTATCTCACGGATCTTCAGATTTAAAGAGTCCTCAAAGAGACCTTGACATAATTAAGCCTAATGAGTCCAAAGGAGTTACAATGGTCTATTGTGTCAATAATTTAGACACGACAGGTCTTTGTTGGAAGCAGGCTCTGGTATATAGCAGAGCCTTGGGTTGTAAGACTAAGTCTGGCAACTGAGTTAGTGAGCTGTGGGTGTCCTAAAGGCATTTTACACATCAAGCATCACAGTTTAAAACTTTCAAACAAAGCTGGTTTACTGTATGGAATCTGCTTTTTAATGGCATCTAGGGCACTGGACCAGTTTACTCATTTGGGCAACTGTTAACACAGATCCCTGCTGTGTGAGGTGCTGGGGTTCTTTGGTGAAAGAAGACATAGCCCTTGCCATCTAAAAGTTCAAATCCTGTCTTTGGTAGCTCACATACCAGGACACCTGTTGTGAGGTACAGCTGCCAGGCTGGACGGTGAGTCTTATGGGGAGCACTCACGTCCTCTTGTGTGCCATCTACAGTTGTTCTGTTGTGACGGCAGAACTGAGTAGCTATGACATGTACCATATGATCCACACAGCTGAGAGTATTTACTACCAGAGTCCTTAAGACAGGCTTTGCCAGCCTCTGATCTACACTTTCCAAGGTCATGTAGCCCATTTAACCTCCAAATACTCATGGGTTGGCATTTCTGGATCACATAGCTCTTATGTCATTAAGAGCATACCATGCCATATTTTCTATCATTCTGTATTTATGTCATCTTAGTGCAAGTGGACTGTCACAGACAATACTCATAAACCACACTCAGTGCAGCCTTTACGACAAGTCCTAGCACACAGACTGTATGTGTAATTCCTGGAGTATTGAAGATGGCTGGTTAACATTTGAGATATGGACCCTGTATCTTCACGTGAGGATGAAGAATGCCCCTAGTTCAAAGGTAAGTCCTCAAAATGGCCCACACATCTCTCCTGGAGAACTGAACATTTTTCACCCTCAGAGGTGGATACTAGGCAGTGGTTCACATTTTTAAAACAGACACATCAGATGGTGGGATGCAGCCAACAGCAAAACACAAGGACATCTAGAAGCGGTGTTGGATCCTGGGACAGAAGAAGGGACTGGGTAGGGAAACCTGTGATCTTATGGAGGATGGAGTTTATTGGACAGGGATGTGCCTGTGTGGGCTTCTTAGGTGTCACACACACACTCACACACACACACACACACACACACACACACACACTCACACACTCACACACACACTCACTCACACACTCACACTCACACACACTCTCTCACACACACACTCACATTCACACACACTCACACACTCACACACACTCACACACTCACACACACACTCTCTCACACACACACACTCACACACTCACACACACTCACACACTCACACACACTCTCTCACACACACACACTCACACACACACACTCACACACTCACACACACACTCTCTCACACACACACACTCACACACACACTCTCTCACACACACACACTCACACACA
The DNA here is from genome assembly GCA_030556225.1 of Cricetiscus sungorus. Taxonomy (NCBI): domain Eukaryota; kingdom Metazoa; phylum Chordata; class Mammalia; order Rodentia; family Cricetidae; genus Cricetiscus; species Cricetiscus sungorus. The sequence continues at coordinate 5,796,727 of JANBXA010000588.1, forward strand.
CACTCTCTCACACACACACACTCTCTCACACACACACACACTCACACACTCACACACTCACACACACACACTCTCTCACACACACACATACTCACACACACACACTCACACTCACACTCTCTCTCTCTCTCTCTCACACACACACACACACACACACACACACACACACACACACACACACACAGAGGCAATAAGTACTGGCAGATGTTGGTTGGCGGAGGAACCAGGTGAAGGGTTGAACTCTGAAAGCTGTCTTTTGAACTTCTCTCTAAATCTGTGTACATACACATCCCCACATGTGCAAGGGCTGCATTCTGCATCCAGGGCTTGGCAGAGATTTCAAAAGAAGAGCTGTATCAGGGATGCGGGGACAAATGTGGGCAGTGGAGGAGGCAGGCAGGCGTGGCTTCCACTGCAGGCTGAAGTGGGCATAGGAATGGTCGGGAGTGGCTGGCTCTACAATGTGTTAGGTGTCCCCATGAGCAAAACATGTCACAGCACCTATAGGCAGGTACCTGAGAGGCAGACAACCGAAGAAGAAACATGTCAGGACTGACAGAGAGAGAGAGGTGGAGGGTCCAAGAAGAGTCCAGATGGTAATAGTATAGGCGGTGGGCCTGTTATATGAGGCAATGACCTGAGCAGAGATGTATATGCAAAGATTACACAGGGTGGATCTGTCAACCCAACCCAATGTAATGGTGCCCGGACCAGGCAAGCACTACCTCTTCTGATGACCTTTTAATGACCCCGGCACTGGGAACTTCTGAGTTCTTGTCATATAGCTCATTTGAAATATGGTTTCTCTTCATTTTTCCACATTGAGCCCACAGTCTCCACCCTCATCTGTCTTGACTCCATCTGCAAGACCAAGTACATGTCGCGTGACCAGTCCTTTTTATGACGGAATGAATTAGTGAATAAATCAAGGGATCATTTTGTGGCCAACCATGAATCAATGCTGACCCACTTGTGTGGAATTAAGAACCTGCCTGGCATCTCTGTGGACCAGATTCATTAACTGAAATAAACAATATAAGGTCCAAGTTCATCTTGCAGAGACTTAGGATAATCCCCCTGGGTTTAGAATGAGCTGGAGGGGAGGAAGGAAGCAACTTAGGTGTTTGGAGGCAAATTTGGAACAGACAGGCACTCATACATGGGGTCCGGCTCCAGTGCAGCTGAGCATATCACCCATGCAGCATCTCTGCTCTGCAGAGCCCTGAAGCCTGCAGGCACCAGCAGCAACACTGGGCCCTCACTTCCCCCTGGCTCTCGAAGATCCCCACCAGCCCATAGGTCTCTCTCACAGAACAGGGATGGCACCATCCAACTTTCAACTCTTTGAAAAGTTTGCTTAAGAATTGAGACATTACTTTTCACTTCCTAAAGAAGGTGTTATCTTTGCAGGATTCAAAGAGGACAGGAAAAAATGTCCTCAATTTCCTTGGCAGACAGCGGGCTGTGTTCTCCGGGTTGCTGATCGGCAAATCGAAACAGAAGGGTTTCTTCTTGTTCTTTTTTCTTTTTATCCCTCCTCGTTACCTGGACGTGGCTTTTTGGTCTTCCTCCCAATGAAGCCCACGGTGAGACTTTGCAAGATGAAAGGGACAGTGGTGGAACTCGCTGTCACGGAGCCATCAAGAATTTAACATTTTCATTGCTACCTCTGCTGTGTTGGGAGCATGTGTGCTTAAAAACCTGTGAAATTTGGAGCGCATGCATCAGAAAGGTGCGTCTGATTTTCCTGCAGCACAAGAAGAGAGACCCGGGGACGTTCATTCTCTGGCATTCTTGAATGTCAATCTGGGGGCTATTTGGTAACCTTTTAGTGTGCGGTATAGTGTGGTACTGGAGAAAGAGGATTTGAGACTTTCTTTCTCTTTCTTCCTCTTAACGCATCAGGACTCCCCTCGCCTGCCTTGTATCAGAAACGCAAGTTAATGTGCCCTTGTCAGGACTCCAGACACAAAGGGTGGGTATTGAAAATGTCTGACCTTAGAGGCCCTGGAAAAGGATTACACTAACCCTGAGGATTTCCGGGGACAAAGAAGAAAATCTGAGTAGAGGCAGTAGTCTGAGGTGAGTGGAGCCTATAAATGTTGGGGTGGACCCCCCTGTTCTAAGATCTCACCTCCTCTGGGAATTGTCACTTGCATTCTTCACAGCTTTATCTGAACAAAGCATCCTGAACGGCCTCTCCATCACTAAGTCACCATTAGAGGGCTCCAACTTGTGCCGACACCCTAAGTCCTCCACAGACCAACTCTTCAGGTCTGCTCACCTGCCACGGACTCTGTGATGCTGAGGGAGCCGCTAGAACTCAGGAACACAGTTCACTCTCATCTCTAAATCATGAGTTTTTAATTCTCATGAGCTTGATTGGCAGCTTTCAAAAGGAGAAAGTGCTCTTCCTGGGTCCCGGAAGATGACTTCTGTAGGCTGTACCTCTTTCTGCTACTGCTCAACTCCTTCTTTTGCATTTGGAGGATAGAGATGGAGGTCACTCTATCCCCTGGGGCTCCCTATGTAGTCAGAGCTGTTCAGGGGAAAGCTTTGACAACCTGAAGGTAGTTTGCAAGAAAATTCACAACTGAATAGATGAAATTTTACACACACACACACACACACACACACACACACACACACACACACACACACACACACACACACACACACTACAAATCATAGGCATCCATTATTTTTAAGAGACTTGTATCAGTGGCTTGCTATTTGGACAGCATCTATTCTGCACCCCAGTTTGGTGCCTAGTATGAACATAACTTCATCCTCCCCAATCCTCATTTTAGCAAACCCTCTCTTTGTCTTGGAGCCATTAAGGCCACCCATTCTTAAATTAGCTCAGAAAAAAAGAGTACATTTTATAGTCACAGCAGTAATTGGACACTGTGGCTATGAGTGGCCCTTGCGGTGTTTGGACGTGGGCCAAATGTACCTTCTGTCTGTCTCTGACACCGGCAGACAATAGCGGTATTATTTACGGCGCTGGCTCCATGAGATTTGGAAGGCCAGCTGTGAGAACAAAAGAGTTGCTCACACTTGGCCCAGCCCTACTCTCAACCTGAGGTTCCAGCCATGTTTTGTAAATAATTCAGCCTGCCACCCCAAAGGATGGATCCTCTTTGCTTTTGCACTGACCATGGCTACAAAGCAAAGGCAGGTCTCTCATCCGAATCCTTGGTGGTAACGGGGTGTCGGAGGAGTGGCCAACAGTGCTTCATTCCTGAGTCTTGGAGTACACAGTCACCACCATAGCTCATCTATGGACCAGCTAGCAGGAGGGTAGCAGAAAAAGAGCCTGGGAAAACATGGGCGAGACTTGTCCCTGTGGGAGTCTCCTTTCCTAGGATGCCATTCTGAGGAACACGCAGCTTCCCAGGCAACCAATACGGGTTGTCCCATTTGCCCACGGCACTATAACCCTTGGGTTATTTCCTGACCATCACATGGTCTGAGTGTCTAGAATCCAGAAAAGCAGATCCCACCGGCTGCAACTGTCCAGCTGCTGGCTTAATAATATGCATTAAGCCAGAATCAGCTTATTAGAAAGGGCACATGGCATCTATGCTTGAGGAGAGGATTTCATGATCCCTGGCCTAGACCCGGCTCTGCGCAGCCACCGCTCCAAGCAGCAAAGCAGCCTTCCTGCAATCTTCCCAATCTGTCCACATCAATTTGTACGCCTTTGTCACCTTTCCCCATATTGAACTGTGCTGTCTCACCTGTTCCTGGGACTGCCAACTCCTGGCCCTCTGCCCAGACAGTGAAGCTGGCCTCTCCTGTGCCTGGGGATCTAATATCTGCTGTTCCTCTTCCCAAATGGACACAGGGGCCTCCCTAGGCAGGCTCAGCCTGCATGTCTCCCTGCACAGCACCTGTTTCCAGCTGCTGGGGAAACATCTGGCTAATGGGACCTGAATCTGGGGTCCTGCCCAGGCACAAGTGCCATGCTGCACCCCAGAGCTCCCAGAAATTCTACCAGGGTGCTTTTTCCCTTAGCAGGCACACTGGGGATTTACAATGGCTCACAAAGTTTGCAAGCAATCATCTCCATCATTTCTTTTCTCATACTCTATGGAGAGGCCAGGCAAGTCTGCCACTCATTCAAGTTCAAGGAGCTCAGATAGTCTTCAAAGAAAGGTGAAGCCAAGGCCTTGGATCTCAGCTCAGTAGCCCCGGGGTACTCAGTGCACCTGAGTCAGGGGGTGTGGGAGATCAGAGAGCTCTAGTGACTTCGGGGCTAGCGAGATACTCAGTAACATGCTTGCCTGACAAGCATGAGGGCCTGAGTTCAGTCCTAGAAGCCATGAAGACAAAATTATCCAAGTGTAGGAACACATGTATGAAGACAGGTAGATCCCTGTGGTTGCTTGTCAGCCATCTTAGCCTATTTGGTGATTTCGAGAGCAGTGAGAGACTCTGTCCCCAGCCACAAAATGGCCAAGTGCCAGAGGGTGGTACCGGAGGTTATCCTGCGACCCCTGTGTACATACACAGACACATGAACACCATTCGCTCTGCTGATTACAGGGTCTGGGAGGAGCACCACTCTTACCTTTGGACTTAGCTTTTGTGGTCACTGATTTTCAGGGAGACTGCCGTGCCCATCATGCTCTACTCTCTAGGATAGCGGGGCCTCGCTTGCTGTCACCTACCATTGCACATTGAGGCGCTAATGCATTGAATGTGTGTGTGGATGGGGGAATGGATGGATGGATGGAGGACATGTAAGTGAGCACAGAAAAGCATGGTGTTGTATGTTCCCAAGTGTGTGTGACACTGGAATCCTGTCTGGTTCTCAGAGTCTGTTTCTGTCCCTCTGGCTCTCATGCTCTTTGTCACATACTCCAAGCCTCTTGGGCACTGAGAGACTATAGATGGGGGTCTCCCATCCTTCTGCTCTTACAGCTTTACCCCCTCCCACATTTTGCTGTCCTGGAACAAAACTACCAAGGTTCCCTTTGTCTCTCTGAAAGACAGCTCTGTCCCTACTTCCTTCAGTGTGTCTCCTGTGAGCCCAGTGTACGTGGGCCAGGGCCATTGGGATCTCTTTCATGACTTCTTGCCTTTACCTATCATCTCCTGGAGAATTCTGATTCCAGGGGTTTATGTTGAGGGCAACAATTTCAATCCTCAACTCTTCCAAACTCTCAGGACCAGATCAGCCAGTAGGGATCTTGTTTTGCTTCAGTAGTAGACTGAGAACACTGCGTCTTGCTCAAGGTTTTGGGCCCTTTGTGAGATGCGGGAACTTGAAACCGCCTTGTACTTCGAGCCCACCATGCCACTCTCTTTATTTGTCCTAAAGCATGCCAGTTTTTCTTTGATTCTTCAGAGTTTGGCCTGGAAGAATTTTGACATTTTCAGTGTGGAGACGATGGCCACTGGAATGGCACTGCACCTACTCAGAGAGAAAGCCAATTTCCTCTTAGTTCAGCTCTCGCAAATAGCAAAGTTAATTAATCCCCTGTAAATAAACATTTGCAAACTGCAGCTCAATATAGCAGTGTCCAGGAAAGGCTTCCAAATGTGCTCTGAGTGTGCAGGAGAAGGAATCAGCACCCGTCACATGACCAGGGATAAGTGATTTGGGCCCGTTAATGATGACTAGAGGCTGGGGTGTTGGGGGGGGTGCAGAAAGTTGAAGTTTAGATGAGGGGTGCCCAGTCAGAGAGAGGCAATGAGCTCCAGTGCTCTGCGGTGCAGAGCGTGAGGATCACCTTGAGGACCTATTATGTGTTTTGTGCATGACTAGAAGGGGGAGACTGAAGGTGGAAATGCAGATTATGTTCACACGATTACTCCATATCATAGGCATGTGTTAAAATGCCACTTTGCCTCCACAAACATGAAATACCACATGCTATTCAAAAATGCTGAAGTTTAAAAAGTCAAAAATGTCAGCTCTTATGATTTGGTCAGTACTTATGCTCTGGATATGTATAATGGTCATGCTGCAACTCATAGATCTCTACAAGCAAAATTCAAAACTGCCTCTCTCTCTCTCTCTCTCTCTCTCTCTCTCTCTCTCTCTCTCTCTCTCTCTCTCTCTGTGTGTGTGTGTATGTGTGTGTGTGTGTGTATGGTAAGTATGTGTTAACATGTGGGTATGTGAGCAGGTTCATGATGGTGTGGAGGCTGGAGGTCTATGTTAGTTACGCTATCTTTCCCTGCTTTATTATTTGAGACAGGAGCTCTGGAGCTCACTGATTGGCTGAACAGGCTGGCCAGTGTGCCACAGGGGTCCTCCCATTCATTACTGCTTTCCCTGCACTGGGGTTAGGTGGGGCCTACCATGCCCAGATTTTCACATGAGTTCTGGATGTCTGAACTCAAATTCTCAGATTCGCATGCTTGCACAGTAAGCACTTTACCACTGAGCCATTCCTTTAGTTGCTAACATCATACGCATATATAATCATGTGTGCGTGTGTGTGCATGCATGTGTTGTGTGCATGTGTGCATGTTTGTGTGTGTGTATTGACTCCATGATCAGAAAAACACAGATTTGGAGATCTCTGTATCTACTGAGACTGGAAAATCAGCAGACACTCTTGAATCACATACTCTATATAAAGCATACATTTAAGTCACTACTAAAGATATTCTGCTAAATTCAGAAAGAAGAATACACCCTGTGGTCAGAGGGCTGGAAAGCAGCCCCTACAGGGTACCTCCCTGTTCCCCAGCCCTATCATCCCCCTCTTTCTTCTGTTCCTAGCCATTGCAGGGTGCTGGCTTTGAGGGACCCCCACCCAGACTTGCATAGCACCCCTTTGCTTAGTAACAGCATCAGGTAGGAGGTTTGAGCCAGGCCATTTCCAGCTCCTTTTCTGTCTTCACGGACTATCATGAACCACTGGCTCGCATCCTCCTTCCTCAAGAATGAGCATGTGTGCTCCCTGCTAATGAAATAATTACTTCGGGGCAAAATCAGCATTAAGTTACAAACCTGGTTCCTGCGGCCTCTGTCAGGCTGGCCTTCTTTTGTCAAGTTTACATTAAATAAATCCTGCAGTTACTGTGGCTCTGGCGATTTCAATGACAGTTCCTTGCCAACCTGGAGACATCCACATAGGCTGGCACTGTTGGAATGAAAATGTCCAGTGGGACGTGTGGCTTCAGGCATGATGGGACCTTCCGGAAGCTGGCTAAGGCTGAATTGCACCATGACCTGCAATCCTCACGTTCTTCCAGTCAGAACAGAGCTCCTCTCAAAGGCTGGGCAGTCTATTTCCTTCAAAATGACCCCATTAGTGGCTTGAAAGTAGAGGTGTGCCCAGGGGACTGCTTTCATTGTGGTGGGTCCCAGAGACAGGAGGGAACTTGCATGTGAGGTGCATTTCATTGACAGGAGGTCTCTCTACTCTTTGAAGCTGCTCAGCTGTCCCCCCAGGGGACACCTTAATACCTGTGACACTCGGTGGCTCATACAGAACACACCATAGACAAGCTATGGTGATCCTCATTGAGCTGCAGCAGTAGAATCTGGGGGCTCATTTGTTACCAAGTGTTGCCCAACCCATACACACTAATGAAAGCAGTTTGGCGATGTCAGCACCCTGAAGGGTAACAGATGAGATGGTTAGCACCGGAGAGATGGGTCTCAGCTTCCTGAGGTCCAGCGCCTGGCCAAACGCGCAGACTCTTCAATGTTGCTTCGGAATGCTAGGCTCCTGGTTGTCTTAGCTTGCTTTCTGACTCAAATACCCACAATAATCCTGTGGCATGGGGGAGTTTGATATTCTCTCCGTATACTTATTTAATGAATGACTTGGTTTCAATGATGTGTCCCTATAGTCAGGCACAGGCCCTCACACTGTTTTATTTTCCCAATGACTCTATATCATATCCAATCCTTGTATTCAACCATTATTTCTGTGTCTTTCTGTGCTTGCCTCCAGCTCACACCCAAACCTCATCCTGGGGGCTTAGCCAGCACAATGTTAGAAACAAATGCTGGAGACTTTTCTTTTTCTTGTGTGTTCAGTCAAAGGTCCCTTTGTGTGCTTTATGTCTGTGTGTACATGCCTGCTTGTGTGGGTGTGTACATGCACATTGCCTGTACTTGCAGAGCCCAGAGGACAGCTTTGGGTTTGTTCTTCAAGTGTCACCTACCTTTCTTTTTGGAGACAGTTTGTTTGGAGACAGTGTCTATTATTGGCCAGGGCTTGCTGGTTTGGTACATTGGGTAGCCAGTAAGCTCTAGGCGCTGGGGGATTTTCCTTAGTGCTGGAATTACAAGCTTAAGCCACATGCCTGTCTATCTGGGTGTTCTGGGACTCTGTCTCAGGTCCACACGCTCATGCAGCAAGCACTGTACTGACCCGGCCACGCCCAGCCTCCCCTCCTAACCAGAGCCCCACTGTTGAAACCCTGTGGTGATGAAACTTTCCCTAGCCCTGCCATGCACTCACTGGCCCCAGTGAGACACGGTGTAGCCAACTCCCTGTATGAGCCGCTTAATTATCTTTTATATATACAACACTCCTCACTGAATAAAATATTCAGACACCTCATTTGACGGGGGAAGCAAACAGTAATATGTAACATTTCATTTGTTTTTTCATTAAATCGGGCATGACCGTTGTTGGCGCCCGGGAGATTGGGACCGCAGGTCTGCCATTCCGCCACAGCCCATCTATCCACAGTCAGCCTGCGCTCCAAGGAAGTGTCTCTTTTTTTTCCTCTATTTATGTTCGTCAAATAAATTCATCTTTTATTTCATTGAGCTGAATGTTTCCATCTGTGGGACTGTTTCTGGGACCCACCGGATTTATTTACTTATATTTATTTTATTATTGGCCTTTTTCTTATTCTTGCTCTTGGCTTCTCATTGAAATGTCTTTTCAGATGTGCAGGCAGAGGAATAATTAAAACATCCCCCGATCTCTAATATCGGAAAACAGAAATATGTATAGACTTCTAACCAGGTACATACAAGCAAGCGAGGCGTCGGACTTGAATGGAAGGAGGAAACAGTTTGGACCAATGGTCCAAGCCACGACCCCAGGTTGCTCATCCCTGCCTCTACCTTGACAATCACAGGTCACCAAGAAGGAGTTTGTGAGGCCCAGCCTGGGAGTGAATCTAGAAGAGGTGGGTTCTGACTTTCTCCAGCTATGGAGGTGGAATAAACCTTGATAAAAATGATGATTTTGGCACAAACATAGCTGGCAGTTGTATGTGTCTGTTTGTTTAATTAGCATTTTGGTGTACAAAAGGCCTAAGTCATTAAGAATGTGTTACCCACTGCACACCCTGGACCGTGAAGAACTGACAGGCTGTCTCTTGTTGGTTTCTCAATCATACTGAGCTATGGGGCATGGAAGAGGTGGTTCTGCTGCTTTTGTTGTTGTTTGTTTGTTTACTTTGGAGTTTCCACATAGGGACATGCACAAACATGCACAAATTTTCAGTGCCAGTTTCCATGGTGACATATGTGCCGACACACCCATGTCACTCACACCGTGTCAAAGCTCTGCACATATGAATCTCTTCCCAGACAATTCCTGCAGCACGCTCCACTCACTCCAGTGACTGCAGCTTGGAGTCCTCTCCCCATTGGTCACCTTTTCAGATGGAAAATTCTGAATGAATATAGTGTTGATACTCATCCATTCTTTCCTGCCAGGATTTCCTCACTGAGTGTAACCATTTGAGGATTGATTGAAGTGTGTCAATACTTCATTTATTCATTGCTGAGTCTCACTTTGTTCCTCAAGTGTCTAGATTTGCCTGTTGATTCTTTTGACAGATATTTCTCATGCTTGTTGTGTCAGTTCCGGGTTATAATGAACAAAGAAAAGCACAAGTGATTTTGTCAACTTCTGGACTAGTATTGCTAGTGGCCTGAACTGAATATCGTTTCTGCGATGGCATCTGTATGTGGAGGTCACTAGGTTAAGAGTGTGGAAACATCAAGGGGAGGATTAGTGAGCTGTCATAGTTAGCTTCAGCTGTCAACTTGTCACAGTCCAGAGTTATCTGAGGGAGTCTCAACTGGGGGAATGCTTCAATCAGATTGGCCAGTGGCCATGTCGGTGGGGCAATTTCTTGATTGTTGATTGATATGGAGGGCCAGGCTCATTGTAGGCAATGCCACCCCTGGGCAAGTGGTCCCAGATGTATATGAAAGCAAACTTTGCAAACCATTGGGAGCAAACCTGTAAGCAGCACTTGACTTCCTGCCCCAACATCCCTCCACCATGATAACTGTAAACTGAGATAAACCCTTTCCTCCCCAACTTAATTTTGGTCATGGCATTTATCACATCAGCTAAGAAGAAAGATGGGATGTAGTTTTATGAGAAAAGACAGGAGACAGGCAGCTGCTTTCCCTTCTCCGTGTGGGGAGCAAGAAGGTGTAAGCCCTCACTAGACACAGAATATGTTGGCCTCCTCATCCTAGACTTCTCAACCTCCAAAACTGTCAGGAAGAAACACTGTCTAACCCACCCCATCCATGATAATGCTTAGCAGTAGTCCAACTCACTCAACTTGGCTAATTGATAAGAATTGCCAGGCAACTTTGAAAGTCATGTGTCACTCTATACTCACCAGCAGTGAATGAGCAATCTGGTTGCTCAACATCCCTCCAATGTGTGTTGCCAATTATTTAAAATTCTCTTATTCTAATGGGAATGACATGGTCCCTTGCCATGGCCATGGGTTATATTTTGAGGACTCATAATACTGAATGTTAAAGTGTCTATTGGCTGTTTGCACACTTTTTGTTTTTGATGACATGTATGTTTAATCTATTGCCTGTAGATAGTGGGTTGTGGAATTTCTTTGCACCCTGGTGTAATTAATATCCAAGGATGTTAATCGATCAGCTCCCAAATGCAAATAATGGAGTTGGATGAACCATGCAGTATTGGTCCTCATTCTTTAGTGGTATTGTTTGATGAGCAGGAGGGTAAATTTTGCTGATGTACAAGTTTCCAAGCTTTTGATTTTTCTTTTCTTCTTTTAATTTTAATGACACTTGATGGTAGATGTCCTTCTGTATACTGTGAATATATGCTTCTCTTATTGGTTGATGGATAAAGCTGTTTTGGCTAATGGACTGGCAGGATTTAATCAAGTGGAAAAATCCAAACAGGAACAGAGAAAGGTAGTAGGCAGATTCAAGGAGATACTATGTAGCTACGGAGGAAGCAAGAGGCCAGGCTATCACTGGTAAGCAAAGACCACATGAAGATACACAGATTGATAGAAACGGGTTAATAGTTAAGAGAGAGCTGGGCAATGTGAAGCCTGAGCCATCATCCAAACAGTTTATAATTAATATATGCCTCTGTGTGCATATTTGGGACTAAATGGCTGTGGAACCTGGCGGGACAAAAACTTTCATCTACAGACACATGTTAATTGTACAATTTATACAATAAGATCTCACCCACATTTGAAGCATAAGAAGATTTATCAGTTACTACGGCTATGGTTTGAATCTGAGATATCCCCTATGAGGGTCAAATGCTGAAAGCGTGGTTCTCCCATAGCAGCATTGATTTGAGAGCTGATAGGCTGCTCTGGTGGAATGCTCAGAGCATTCCTTGAAAGCTTTACCTGGTCCTGAATGCTCTTCCTCCATCCTCCATCCTTCATCCACACCCTACTTCCTGGTTGCTATGAAATGACCTCTGATTCACCACATCCATCTGCTAGGATGTCCTGTCTCACTCCAGGCACACAACAAAGAAGGCAGACCACTATGTGTTCTGAAACCCTAAGCCCAAATTATTTTCCTTCTGGGCTGTGGGTCATGCTGACAAAGCCTTTCTAATACTGCAAAGCAGAAGAAGGAACAGGAGGCAACACAGAAATGGGTCAACATCATTATTTTCTTTTCAGTTACTCCTATTTGTTATACTAAGAAACAATTGTCTATGACAAAATCTACTACTCTACTACACACTGTGCAATTGTTACTGTTGTGTATTTTGTAGGCCGGCAATGATCCTGACCATAACTTATGTATGATGGCATAGCTGAAGTTTATTTTGACTTTTTTTGTTGCAAATACTAACTGTTCATAGACCATTGTTAGACATTCCATCAAATGGCAGATACATTGAATGTCAGACTGCTTTTATTTTCAAAAGAGTTAAGACTTCTGAGATAAAAATGCATGCAGCTAGCTGAAGGTCATACAGGCAGTGAGCAGCCCTTCAAGGCCCTTATGTCACATCCCAAAGGAGAACAGCAAGGACAGAGAGATGTCTCCCACTGGACTTCAGAGCTCAGGACTCAGAGGTGGCAGCAGTGTGGGCAGCTTTCTGGTGACCAAGGGACTTTGATTGAGAGCACCAGTCAAATGGCTTCTTAGTCTGACATGCTGCAGTGCCACTGGTCTAGTCTGAACTTCCAGATTCCACGGATGGAATCAGCTTATGTGCTGGAGGTAGAGTGTGGTCTCTATGGATTTTGTTTTGTTACTGAAGCAGCTGAAGGACCACTGACATCCACAGCTGATGTACTATTTTATCTTCTGACATTTTTTTAAAACTTAAAACTTTATTGTGTGCATGTACAGGTCAGAGGGCAGTGTTTTGGTAGCTGACTTTTCCTTCCCACATTGCTGAGGTAGGGTTTCCTATTTCTGTAGGCACTGTGCAGTGAAATTCAGCCTAGCTGGCCCACCAGCTTCTGGTGAGCTTACCTCTCTCCATCTCCCTTCTTACTCTATGAGTGCTGGGCTCACAGATGTCTGCCATTACACATGGCCTTTTTTTGAAAATCTGGGTTCTTGGGATAGAACTAAGGTCAGCAGATTTGAAAGGTTGGTGCGTTTATCAATTGAGTCATCCCCCTGGTCCTCCAAGACATGCATCTGAGGTAATGGGCACGCTAGCCTAACTTATACTGAGACATTGTTCTGTGCCCTGCCTATGCAAACACTTTTCAGGTTAAAACAAAAAGAAAATGTAAAACTGAAAGAGTTTTTTAACTTAGCAAATGCTTGCTGTATTTAAAGAGCTGCATGAGTGCAGAGCGCAATAAGTTGCTGCCTTCCCAGGGACTTCATGGTGAGGAAGGAGGACCTGATGCCTGATGCCTGAGGTGCCAGGCATGCATCAGGAGTGAGAACTGTGTGGATGAGCAACTGGGTGCATAGCAGAAGCACAGCGTGACTATGAAAGGCAGAGGAAACTTGATGAAAATACAAGATTCCATGGACATGACAAGGGAACACATGTTAAGGCAATTTTGCTAATAAATTCTCAAACTATTTCATTCGCCATGAGGCACTGATGCTTAGCAGAGTCTCTTCTGGTGCAATATTTGTTTTGTTCTCCACCCAGGCACTCCTCTGGCAGATTTTCAAATTTTGGAAATTCAATGACAAAGTTGCTTTGTTGGTGTCCCCTCTCTTAGAACATCAGAGTCAAGTCATGGAAAGACTCACAGACTAGTGGTAGGCTTACATTGGTTTATTTTACACAAATCCTGCTGTCCCATCATGTAGTATGTAAGGAGTTTGCACTCTGATGAGTGGGCCAAGGTCTGCACACATCTCAGTTTGTAGATGTACCTTGGTCATTGGAGGAGTCAAGTGCCTTACTGAGGAACTCTGATGAGACGCTGGCATACAGGAGGCATTGAGTAGACAGATGTGACTTTAGCTCTTGGGCTCTAAGGAGAGACTGGCTTGACTTGAAGATGTTCCTGATCATTCTTACAAGCTCCTGGATATTAGTCATAATTTCTCTAGGTATTTCTAAGTCCTCTGCTCATCTCTGACAATCTACTTAAGAAAGGTCATGTGGAGTTTCTCCTCTGAACCCCTTACTTATAAATGTGAGAGAAGCAGTTGTTGGATAGAACATTTCCCCACACAGACTGCTGCCAGCATTCTGGGTCTAGAAGTTGTCTCAGAGTTACCACTGAGATGCTTAGCATGGTCCACCCTCCAGGTTCCCTGGAGCTGTGGCTTCCCTCAGGGGAATATACTTCCATTTGGCAAGACCAAATGGGAACCTAGTGGGTCATGTGTCACATGGAATTTATTCTCTGCATGCTGAGCTTATTTATACCTCTCTCTCTCTCCACCTCTCTCTCTCTCTCTCTCTCTCTCTCTCTCTCTCTCTCTCTCTCTCTCTCTCTCTCTCTCTCTCTCTCTCTCTCTCTCTCTCTCTCTCTCTCTCTCTGTGTGTGTGTGTGTGTGTGTGTGTGCATGCACACTCAGACTAAATGCTGGCACACACATGTAAGTCAGAGGACAATTTTGGGCCATGGTTCTCACCTTCTGCCTACCAGAATCTGTTGTTTACTGAGATAGCAGGTCAGCTGGCCTGTGAGTGCCCAGGGATTTTTCCATGTGCTTCTCATACGTCTCTTCAGGAGAGCCTGGATCAATTCTTCCTCCAGCATTAACTGTCCTATGCATTCCCAACTAGGCTTAGTCATGGATGCCAGTCATGGAGGCCCTTCCATCCTCAGTATGGGTATACTCTATTCTTAATGGAGGTGATTCATTTTCTTTTGGCCTCAGAGTGAATGAACTGAAAGCCAGTCTTGCTGTCTGCTTTGGCATAGATATCCAAACTCTAGAACTACCTCCCATTAAAAAAAGTAAGGTAAGATTTTCATGTGATACAAGGAACCTGTGTTTAGCATTTTGTTTGACAAACTGGAAGGCAGCATGCCCTTCTAAACACACCTTCACAATCAAGTTAAATACAACCCTTCACCTCTCTCAGTTGCCTTTCCATGAGCCCCCTTTTTAAAGAACTTCCATAAGACATGGTCATTTTCGTCTACTTATTTCATTGGGGACAGCTTATGTTTTATGTCACAAACATATACAAATGAAACCATACATGCTAATATTGTGTCTGGCCTTTCCTCACCCAGTCTATTTTGAAATACATCAAGACTGTAGTTTATCCCACCGAGACATTTGTTTTCATTGCTGAATATTATTTCATTGCATGAATGTATCAGAGTTTATTTATTTACCTGTCCATGGGCATTTGGGCTGTTGCCAGTTCCCTGTTATTAAGGAGACAGTTACTATAAATATTTGCAACCAAGTTTTTATGTGCACATATGTTTTCATTTCTTTTGGGCAAATTCCCAAGTGTCAGATGGCAGGGTCACATGGTGAAGACATGCTTACCTTTGTCTGAATTGCCAAAGTATTTTCCAAAGTTTTCCACACTTTCCCGTTACATCATCACTGATCATGCGCCAGTCTCAGATGCCCCCAAGATGTTCTTGTTGGGGATTGATTTTACAGATGCTCTTAGTGTCGCTGTGAAGCCATGCAGGGTTAAGTCACTGTACCCCAGTGATTAACGGTGTCATGGAGTTTTCATATGGGTTTAGTCTTCAGCATATTCTGATGACCATTGCCTTCCCTCTCGCTATTCTGCTTTCCTGTGCTGTTTTCTTTCTATCTGCCAGCGAGAGCTCTCTGTGTATGGATAATTTATGTGCAGAATGGTTTTCTGGCCTCAGTATCTCCTCACAGTTGGGTGGGAATCTTTTTAACTCCCTTGCCTATATCTTCCAAAGACAAAAAAGGTTTCACAAGTTTGATGAAAGACAAGAAGACAAGTGCTTTATTTATTTATTTAATTTTGAGAGGCACAGTTTCCCCTACTTTTAATTCTACTGATAATTTCTCTCACTTTTAAAATAAATTTTGCAAGTTATATTCTTGTTAATCAGCCACAGTGCCAGCTTTTCGAGCTTATTGGCAACAAGCACATAATGTCATTTAAAACTTTCCTTTGATTCAGTGATTGCATGTCATCTCTATTCCCAATGTTATTTTTGTCCTTTTTTTCTTTTTTTATAACAAGCCATTACGCAATTTTATTAATATTTTTGTATAGTCTGTTCTGAGGTGTGTTGATTATACCTGTTTTTCTTTATTTCTTATCTAAGATACTTAATTGATTAATTTATCTTCTAATTTAATTAGACTTACTTTATTTTTAACATTTTAAATTAAAATGTACATCTTTTTTCATATTTATTGTTTCTAATGCATGTCATTAGAACTTGACATTTTTCCATTTATCTTTTTGGACATATCCCTAAGGATTTGTTTCATGTTTTCATACATATAAATACATAACATATATATTTGTTTCATGTTTATGCTTTATTTATATATAAAGTGCTGCTATTTTCTATTTTGTTTCACTTTAACTCAAGTACTATGTAGAGGGATAAATTTTTGAATTATACATGAAAACTTACAGCTTATATTTCCTGTTATTCTACTTTTTGAAAAACCCAGATATTTTCTTTCTGTTTCTTGCTTTGGTAACCATGTTAACATTTCATTTGGTGCATCAGTCACGGTCAGTTTTATTCCCTGTGTCAGAGAATTTGAAAAGACTTTTCCTTTCCAGCAAGCACAGTGTGATGATGGCATGCTCATTTTCTTCCTACATTGGTACTTGTTTTTTGTTTGCTTGATGTGACATTTGATCTTAGAGGAATGTGTTAAAAATCTTCTATTATGATTGTGGATTTATTAGTCTTTCTTTGCATCTCCAACAGGTTTTGTTTTATGTATTTGGGAGTTTTGTTACTAGATGTGTGAATATTCTTCTTGATGGGCTGTAATATTTAATAATATTGAAATCCCATTTTGTCCTATTTAATGCTTCTGACTTGGGTTCTCTGTTGTCTGATATATATTTTTCTTCACCTCTTTTATTTAAGCATTTGCTGACTCTTCTTTTTCCATCTGTCTGTTTTTCAAGCCTGCTCTGTCATTTGTTTTAGGGGCAGGACTCAGAAACAACATAGCTGGGTTTTTATTACATTTCTACTTGTTATTACCTAAGCAGAAAATAGTCGTCCTTTCATAAGGGATTCGACCCATTCACATTTATTGTAACCACTCTTATTGTTGAACTCATCAATGCTCTAGACTCTTACTCACTCTGCTCAATCTCTCTCATTCTCTTTTGCTTTCCAGGTGTCCCCATATTAGCTTAGTCTGCTATACCAGGTATTATAAAACACATTTGTTGGAGTAATTGTAATTTTATAATGTAAAGAAATGAGCAGGACTGAACAGGGCTGGAGAGAGAGCTCAGTGGGCAAGAGTGCTTACTGCTCAGGTAAAGGGAAATAGTGGAGAGTGGTGGAGCAGGACACCCAACATCTTTCTCTGTCCTCTATACTCATGTGCAGAGAGCTAATACACACCCCCATGTGAGTGTAACACATGCATACACACTCACACACATATACACACCCACTAACATACACACACATAAATACACATACATAAACCTACACACTCACACACACACACACACACACACACACACACACACACACACACACACACTCATAAAATAGGAGCAAGAAAAGGCAAGAAATGATAACTTGATAGACCCACCAGGTCATAGCACATAAGATTAAAGACAAAAATATATTGTAGCCATTGGAATCAGAAGACACTGTTATTAAGAAAGGCAAAATTAGTTTCTGTTAACTCATTCACATGAAAGTGTGCCACAGGCATCCCATGTGCCGGGGAGGTGAAAGATCCCAGTAAGATGCAATGAAAAGTCACAAGGGGCTCGCTGCCAAGGGAGACAAGCACCAAAGCAGATTGTCTTCAAATGAACCTTGGAACCTCTTGCTTGTCCAGAGAGCTGCTGTGCGTGGGTACGGAGAAGGTCCAAAATCTTCCTTTAGCACTGAGGAGAGTGTACAAGAAAGAGCCTGTAGAATGTGGGTGGAGCTTGATAGGGATGACATTCTGGAATCAGGCAGGAGATGCAGCAGGCAAACCTCAGCATCTTGGAGATGTGCAGCAATAAGAACCTGTGTGGGTGTATTAACTACCTGTTCCATCTGTGCAAACAAATCCTGGACAAGAAGCAACTTCATGGAGAAAGGGCCCATTTTGGCTGGCAGTCTGAGGGCATTCGGTTTGTTGTTGTGGCAGTCTGAGCAGGAGGCAGCTGATCACACAATCTGAAGACTGTGGTGGAAGTGGCGAGGCCACAGTCTTCGAGGCCTGACTTCCAGAGATCTCCCTCCAGCTAGAGCCCACATCCTAAAGGTCCTACAACCTCTCCAAACAGTACCATCTCCTGGGAACCAAGTACTCGAGCATTTGAGGTTGGGAAAGATATCAGATCACTGAAGGCAGTCCAGAAGAGACTCTTCAGGGTCTAAGGGCACTGGAGTCAACCTCCATTCTCTTGTCTCATGGAAAGAAATAATAGTGTGGTGTCTCCACATCTTGAACTGGTCATTATTATGACAAGGCTAAGAAGAGGCCACTCATATTTTCCAGAACCTTCTGTATGACAGACATTCTGCATGCCTCATCCTCCCCACAGCTATCCTGCCCCCAGGTGGTTTTGTCATTAGTGTGTAATGAGTCCGTTGGGTACCATTTGTATCTAGTCTTTCTCTGTCCCACCAGCCAGCTCCCAAATAATGACACAGAGGTTTATTATTAATAATGAAAGGTCAGCCTACATCTTAGTCTTGCTTCTAACTAGCTCTTATAAATTAAACTATCCTACTTATATTAATCTACATTCTGCCACATGGCTTGTGATTGTTACCACTCTTTCATGCCCTGCTTCCTCTGCCTCTGGCTGGTGACCCTGCCTTTTTCTTCCCAGCATCCTCTCTGCCCCTCAAATCCTGCCCAGCTATTGTCCACTTAGTATTTATTAAACTAATCATAGTGACATATCTTCACAGTGTACAAAAAATATTTCACAACACGTGTGGACAGATGGAATATCTGAGAAAAAAGAGAGACAAGAAACACCCCATGCTGCTGTCACTGAATGGGCCATTGTAGCTCAAAATCAGATTTCAAGGGACAGCGGTTGTATGGGTTTTGTAAGGAAGCTCTCTTGGGAGCCTTGACATGTGGTGTGTGGTCTTCTGTTCCCAGAGACCCAATGAGCAGCAGCACCACAGGGAGTTCAACAGGAAGGTGCTGTTTCCGGAAAAGACTCTATGGCTGACAGGTCGCTCAGGAGCTGGGTGTGGCTTGGAAGCCATTCAGACCTCGGTACGATCATGAAACCACAGCAATGAGGCCCACACCAGCTGCTTCAGGCAAACCATTCACAACCACCCACAAATGACAGGATTGGGTGGGCTGTGGGCCATGGAATAATAGGGCAGGACCACAAGGTCCCTCTCTGGGAGCTCCCCACTCTGCCACCAACAGTTAAAAGCAGAAAGGGGTTTCTAGTTGTTGTGTTCCTTTCTCAAGGTGGCTCACTGAAATTCTCTCTCTCGATGATCAGGCAGCTCCTAGACTCCTGCAGTGGCTTCTCTGCCAAACTCTCTTCCCCTGACTCCCACTGATGCTAGCATGGCGCCTCCCATACCCCACTGAAGGTTGCCTGGCCTCTCGTCTGTATGCATGCTTAAAACGAGTAAGGGGCAACTCACAGCAAGGAAAAACAAGAAATCACAACTTCCTCCTCATTGTCCAATGTGTACACCCATGTGGGAACATTTACCCGTCACTCCAACTCTCCTCTACTGCCAACTCTAGGCTGATGCGACACAGATTTATGCATATTTATTTTTGCCACTTCTGCTGCATTTCTAGAAGGTACTTGCCATGGGTGGAGCCAGGTGGGTAAGGCAGGGGCTGAATCTCAGTGCTAGATGGCTTGCTAGTATCCGTGAGACCCCAGGCTCTACCCGCCTCAACCCCCCCACCCCCAGCCATAGTCCAGAGGAGGAAGATTTCACAATTCATGTAATGGGAGAACATGGCTGTTTCTAACGGCCAGGAGTTCCAGTGCTTAGTGATCAAGCATGGGAATGTTAAGTAACAACAGCAGAAACATTATGGAATTTAATGCACTCTAATATTCCCAGCCATGTAAACCTGATTGAGTTCCAATTACTAAGGGGCTTCATTTACCAGAGGATCTCAAAGCACCTTCTAATTCCTGGAATATTATTCTGTCCTCAATTATGGGAACCATCATAAACATCTTTCAGAGGAAAATTGCAGCACCAGAGATTATGAATTAATAATGGTAATATTAATAATTGCAATAATCGCTAAAAGGGTTCAGCGATAAGTCCACACAAACAATAATAATCGTTATTTTCCAATGTACTGCTTCACTTGATTCCTGGGACAGCCCTGTGAATTAAACAACATTGCTTCTATTTCACAGTTAAAATGAAAATACTTGGAGAAATTGCAGACATGGGAAGCCTGCATCGTGGAGAATGCTCACCTCTGACACAGCCACGACGGCAGCCGAGGAGCTGAGCCTTCCACACAAACACTCTGTATGGATGAAGACGGTTGCCGTTTGACTGTGGAATGAGTTTCTTAGAATCATGTGATGGAACACTTTATCCCTGCTGGTGAGGAGGTTTCAGAAACCGAGGAGGTGGAGTCATGCTGAAGGAAGTAGGTCCTCTGGGGGCGGGACTTGAGGGTTTTGTAGCTCTGCCTCACTTCCTTTTTACTCTGTTTCCTGTGGTTGCAATGTGACTGGCCTGCTTTCTGGTTCTGTTCCCTGCTTTCTCCTGCGTCTCCAAAGGTGGATTGTACCCTCTATCTATAAGCCCGAATGAGTCCTTACCCCTTAATTCATGTCTTGTTAGATATTTTGTCACAATAGTGAGAACCATAGCTAGTCCAGCATCTAACATGCCTCCCTCTGCCCTCTAACAGTATATATGTGTGTGATGTCTGGGATGCAGGCTTGTGATGCCATCGAATTTCCAGAAGGGCTCGCTCAGAGCTTCCCACAGCCATGATCTCCACACCTGACCACGGGAAGCTTGAGGGCCTCCTCCTTAGTAGTTCTGAGCCTCTCTGCTTTACTAAATTACTTGGGTGTGGCTTCCTGTGGCCACCAACTCCCCAGAACTCCTGTTTCATTCCTGCAGTTCTGCATGTGCATCCTAAGGTCTACAGTGCAGCCAGCTCTGAGCTCTGCAAGGCATGACCCAGGGATGCTGGGCGTGGAGTGTGAACTGGGTCTCCCCCCCCTCCCCAGGGGCTGTAAGAGGTATCATTTTGACTGCTATGCACAATGCTGTTGCTCTGGGGCCTTGAACACCTTGGTTTTGAGTGGTTAGTGTCTGCTGTTGGAAATTGCACCTCCCTCCGTGATATCCGGGCCATGGTGATTCCTCCATGTCTCCTTTCACACAGCACTGTGGGAATCCTGGCTTTCCTAAGGACCTGCCCTGCTCAAGCACAGTGCAGATTTACTCAGCCTTTGTGGCATGCTCGGCTTGGTGCTACATCGCTTCTGCGCACTTTGAGATACTTGGAGTTCATTGTTTGAGCTCTTCCAGTTCACACACGCATCGAGCTTTGACCCCAAGGCTCTCTGGGTGTTGGGAAGCTGGGTTTCCGTGGGTGACTATCACCGCTCCCCTAGCCAACATACTCATTCACCCATCAACGGTTCTTAGTGACAATCAGGGTCCTGACACACATGGCACAGATTTGACTCAAGCTTAGTCTCTCTTGATAAAAAGCACAACAGAAACAACTGCGGTGGAGAGAAGTGGCAAAGCCTGTGACAATGCTTCATGTCACTGAGCTGCCACTAAAGTGGTGACGATGCTAAATTTTAGGTTTGTGTGTGTGTGTGTGTGTGTGTGTGTGTGTGTGTGATATGTGAGTAAGTGTGCCTACAAGTGAGCACTCATGTGCATATATGTGGGGCCAGAGGTCAATGACTGGTATCTTCACCAACACTTTCCACTCTAATTTTAAAGCCAGTGTCTTTCACTGAACTCTAAGCTCACCAGTTCGGCTAAGATGCTGGTCACTGAGCTTCAGGGATGCCCGTCTCCACTTCATCACCAGGGCTGCAGATGCAGGCCCTGCCAGGTCCAGCTTGTGATGCATGCTGACTATCAGAACTCAGGGGTCCAGTTGAGGCCCTTCCCCAACCAGAGCTATGTATACTTTAACTCAGTAAACCAAACAGGGAAATATTTGTTCTTTTCCTGTATTCATGGCTCTCTGAAATGTGATTTTGTAGCTCCTTATCTGGCAGAGCAGCTTCTACTGGGACCAAGTTCCCGCCAGATGTCTGCCTTGCATGCCTCAAGTTCTGTTTTGTAAGTAGCCCAAGCTAGCCCTCTGCATAATGGGAAGTAGTTGCCCCAAGCATCCTCTTGGCCCATTCCCACAGCTTAAACTAGCCCAGGTATATGTGAGGGCTATTTTGGACCACTTCAATTCATCTGTCAGATGACTACTACAGCATGGGCAAGAGGAGGAGGACATCTGAGCCTGGACCCGTTTGGCCCAGCTCCCTGTAGCATTATTAGAACAAATGGATAGTTGTTTTAAGCCGAATCTAGTTTTATGGTAAGTACTGGCTGTATAACAAAAGCCAAAGGGTTCCCGTTTCTTCAAAGTATGTACGTGTGTGTGTGTATACATACATATGCATATATATGTATGTATATATATGCATATGTATGTAAATGGGCTCCAGGTTCATTCTCATATCTAAAGTCAGGTGGACCTCATCCAGCACCAGAGCTGGAACTCCTGACCCTATCTCCGGGCATGGGTGCTGGCTTAGCCAGCTGACCTGATTTCTAAGCACATGGGTCTCTGTCATCTCTTCCGTCCGTCTTTACCACTGCCACTGCCATCACCTTCCCCTACCCCACCCAGGATCATCTTGATAATTCAGCCTCATACCTCTGGCCTTTGAGCTCAGGGAGAAATGCAGGAGAGAAGGAGCGTGCGGGTGAACCTTTGGCTAACGGCCTGTCTTTTGCTGAAACCCACCATGGACTTCGCATCCAGTATCTTGCTCAATTCTCAGCAGCCGAGTCCAGGATAAGAATTATCTCTCTTGGTAAACCAAAAACCCAAGTACAGTGAAATTGTATGGACAACCAGGTTAGCCATATAGAATGATAAGTGAATGTTGGAGGGCAAGCAGCTGACTTGGTAATTACCAAGCCAAGCCCTGTGGTTACATAATTGGGCTAGTAAATGAAGGGTGAATTCATACACACGTGTGCAGCTGAGGCGTTGAAAGAGGGCTTGGCTGCTCATGTGACTTCAGAGTGGGTGAATGAATGAATGAATAGATGGATATATGGATCTATGTATAGATGTTTGTATTCATGGATGGTAGATGGATGGATTAGTGGATGGCGGCATAGAAAGATAATAGGTGACTAGGTGGGTAGATCAGTGGGTGGGAAAAAGGACAGTAGATATGCATGGATGGATGGATGGATGGATGGATGGATGGATGGATGGATGGATAAGTGGGTGGGTAGGTGGGCGGGTGGATGGATGGATGGATGGGTAGATGGATGGATGGATTGGTGGATGTATGGATGGGTGGATGGATGGATAAGTGGGTGGGTAGGCGGGAAGGTGGATGGATGGATGAATGGGTAGATGGGTAGATGGATGGGTGGATGGATGGGTGGATGTATGGGTGGATGTATGGATGGGTGGATGGATGGGTGGATGTATGGATGGGTGGATGGATGGGTGGGTGGGTGGATTGATGGATGGATGGAATGCATGCTACTTACTAAAGGAATGTCGCATGTTTGGATGCACAAGTGACTGAACCAGTAGGCAGATACCTGACTTGGTCCATGTATAGACGTTCCTGCAGAGAGCCTCTTCTACTGGGCAGCCTCTGCAGCTCAGGTTCCAGGCCCCTCCACATTTGCCCTTGGTGCCACTCCACTGCAGGCTGCTTACAGGCTTCAGCTGCTACAAATCCAATTTCCCAGAATAGCTCTGAGAAGGCGCTGCAGTGGAGAAACACGGGCGGCTGAGTCCACTCCAGGTAGACAAGGGGCTCTTCAGGGCCTCATTATAATCAGCAGACAGATCCCGCTGTTGTCTCTCTTACAGCTCCTGACTTTCAACAGGCCCTTGGCTTCGTTCCTCCCTGGGTGTTCCCTCAGCAGGAGGCTTAGTCTATGTGAGTACCTCTTCAGGGTGTGATAAGATCTGCTTCCCCAGCCTGCCACACACCATGCCCTGTGACTTTCCAGTTCTGAGTGGGTCTCCACACCCTTAATGTGGAGCTCAGGTGTGCCCATTCAAAGTCTTCTGCTAGCCAACTCTGTCTCCCCCATAAGCATCTCTTTCTCTTTCACCCTCACCCAGCAGCCTCCAGTTGTCCCTCTCCCATACTCTGTCCTCACGGACACCCCACTTTCCCTCCAGCTGTGGCTCCCATGCCTGCTCTGGACAGCCCATCTAAGCTCATCCTTCACTGCCAACCCCACTGAGTTCTGAACATGACCTTTCACCTCCTCTCACACAGCCGTTTATTACCATGCTCCGCCTTCCATACTAAGCCGGGAGCTTCTTACAGGCTTATTTATATTTGTATTCTAGTTCATTGATTGCTGTTGAATATGTACATTGCAAGCTACAATTACTGATCATTTTGTGACAATTACTGTCTATGTTTTTCTAGTGGAACAATGCGATCTGAACTGTTCAGTGTGGTCTCTGAGTTTTTGCTTCGGCTAAACCCTCATTCATGTCTCTCCTCTGTTACTAGTTATGTGAACATCAAGTCGTGACTTAGCTGGAGCTTGGCTGCTGCTAGGCAAGCTACTAAGTGTGTGGGTTCTGGATGGCCAAACCTTCTAACTCCCATTCTGCATTCCCTGAAAATAGGAACAGTGATACTATATGGGTCTCTGCAAAGTATTACAACAAGTAAGTGAAGCAGCTAGTGAAAGTTTGGCATATTCTGTTGTTTTACTTTTACTCATTTTTTGTGTGGTACTGAAGATGGAACACAAGACCCCATGAGTGCTAGACTGAGCCACTAACCCCTAGAAGTGCCTTGTTGTGGATAAGACAAACCAGTTTGAATATGTTGACTTGTTCTACGTACCCAATCTTGAGTGTGCTCTGGAATTGCTACCTCCTTAACATGCAATGCTGTAAGAATGGGCACTGCTATTCTCAGTGTACTAGTTACCTTTCTCATTGCTGTGACAAAATAACTGAGCATAGCAACTTAGGGGAAGCAAGGGCAAAGGGTTTATTTGAGCACACAGTTTGCTGCAGAGTCCATTAGGATGGAGAAGAGGATGCTGCAGGGGCTTGAAGCAGGCGGTCCTATTGCATCAGCTGTCAGGGAAACAGATGCAGACTGCTGACTCTCTCTCTCCCTTCCTCCCTCCACCCTCCCTTCTTCCCCCTTTCCTTCCCTCCCTCCTTTTTATTCAGTCTGGGATCCAATCCTGGAAAAGGTGCCACCCACACTTAGGTGGACCTTCCCATCTCAATTACCCCGTTAGAAATTCTCCAAGCCATGCCAGAGTTGTGTCTCCTGGGTGATTCTAGATCTCATCAAGCTGATGATATTAATCTCATCCTGAAGATCATTTTACAGACGTGGGAGTGGGGTCTCAGAGCTTTAAGTAACCAGTCCAAGGTTAAACCTTGTCCTTGGGTGTCAGATAAGCTGAGCTTTAAGAAGGTTTGGGCCAAATGCTATTCCCACATTATAGACACATTTCCTTCAGGCACAAAGGTATTTGCTGAGGCCCCTGAGGTTCCAGAGTTTCCCAGTGCCAGGGTTTGGGTTCAGTCTGGTTTTGTCCTCAGCTTTTAGATCCCCCCTGACACAGCCATTTAGACTCCCATAGGTTCATTGACGCCTCATGGTTCTGCGTCCACATGTAGCTAGTTTTCAAGTTGTTCACAGTTTGTTGGAAGGCGAAATTCTCTTGTGATATTTTTATGGTTCCTGGAACCTGGGGCTATTTTTTTTTTGTAGGAGGGAACAAGAGAAGAGTGATATTCTCACAATCATCAGCTCATTTATTCATGCCACAGGGAAAAAAAAATAAACGCTGTGGTAAGACCTTAGACACAGGACGAAGCAGCTGTTAAGGGACAGGCTCCTATGGCCCCTGGGCCCCAAGGCTTTCAAGAGGAGACAGATCAAAATAAAGCCCCTAGGGTCAACCAAAGTGGTGTCCTTCTTACTTCCACAACTGTCCCCAAATAAACTTCTGTTACAGAGTTAGATAATGCAATTCCAATCTTCAAGAATGATGCAGAAAACCTTCACTCACCTATCCGTCTACTTGCTCACTTACCTGCCCACCAACTCACTAACCCACCCACTCACTCACCCATCCATCCATTCATCCATCCATCTATCCATCCACTCACTCACCCATGCCCCCACTCACTAACCAACACACCCATCCACATATCCACTCACTCACCCACCCACTCACTTGCCCACTTACTCACTCACCCCCACACCCACTCACTCATCCATCCACACAACGATTCACCCATCCATCCACACACCCACCTACTCGTTTGCTTATGGTGTGTGTACACTGTACCGAGGCTTTGTTGGGTGCTTAAGAGAAGGACTCTTATTTCCCTACCTTGGAGCACTGTCAGCTCTGTGTTGCTGTGTGAAACTTGCTTTAGGAAGAGACCAAGAAAGGAGCTGTGAGTATATACAAGACACAAAAGTTTCCCTCAGAAAAGGCACCAAAGGTGAGTGGGCACAGAGGGGTGCCCTGGCTGAGTCCAGAGAGGGAGAGGAGATGAGGGGGGCATGCAAGGCTCTCTGCAAGAGCCATTGGGAGTGAACAGGGGACCCTAGAAGACCACTGCTGCCACACTTCCCTGCTTCCCTCAAAGGCCCCACCCATGACGTCACTACTGCCATGTGATCCAGCCCATTCTTGAAACCAGACATGGGAGCATTGGTTCAAGTAGGCGTTTTACAGAAAGTGTGTACTTTATGACCAGGAGACATATCTGGAGGATAAAGTACTTGCCAGGCAGGCATGAGAAACTGAACTAAATACCCCCAGCCCATGTAAAAGGTTGGAGGTGGTGTAATACATCTGTATGCTGTGAAGAAGCACTGGCCAGCCTAAAATAATCACCAAGTTCCTCTAAAGTGTCGAGAGACCATGTCTCAAGAAAAAGGTGGGTGATTCCTGAGGATCAAGACCTGTGAACATACACACACACACGCACACACACACACACACACACACACCAAACAATACCAACAGATGATTTTAGTTAACACACTCTAAAATCTAGGCTAAAACTTTGCAGGATGTGTGTAGAGACCTCTCGTGCTCTATCCAGGAGTATGCAGCTGATGGACGGTGATGGAAGACCCCCCCACTATGAGTGAGAGACTCTTCATGGTGTTATGCAACGGCATTTTCGCCGTGGCACGGAGTTTTCAGATGATACCTCAGGCCACTGATCTTCTCACAGCATTTTTTTTTATCATTTTTAAACTTTTATTTTGGAGGGAGTTGATCTCATGTGATACTGTGCACACAGGGAGATAAAATGACAATTTGTAGGAGCTGGTTTTCTCCATCATGTGAATTCCTGGGCTCAAACTCAGGTTTGTGAGACTTTACCCACTAAGTCATCTTACTGACACCGAATTTCATGTCTTTTTGATTGTGTATTTTCTTCTACATATTTTTTCCTCAGTATGTTGAGTAAAAGAGGATGTTTTCTATACAGTAGCTCACAGTGTGGATTTTTTTTTGATCATTGATAGTTTTATTTGTTTTATTTATGTAAAGTTAGCCATAATCTGATAATCTTTCCCCTCCCCCCGTGTCTTTTTTTATTATTATTTATGGGGTACAGAATTGAAGAAAGAATTCTCAATAGAGGAAATCAAAGAGGCTGAAAGACACTTAAGAAAATACTCACAGCTCTTTGTGTCTGTGTGTCTGTTCCCTGTGACATTAGCCTTTTGTGCACTCACCACAGAGTTCAGCGGCCAGGAGACCTCCTCATTTGACCACAAGCTGCTCCAACTCCCAGTAATGTCCTTTATAACTTTCCTGAGTCTCTACATAGCCCTGAATTTGGCTTTTCCTTTTCTTTTTCATTATGGAATTAATGCATGTGTTTCAGACCGAATTTGAAAACCAAATGCTTTGAGAAAAAACAAACCTCTCAGGCATCCCTAACCCCAAGAAAACCACCATCATCACGGCATGGCCACGGTTTTAAGTGCTACATAATATTTCATGGGGTTAAAGTGGTCAGTCATCATTTGTATGACACCCACAGGAACTCAGGGGGGACTTCTGATCTTTGTTTAACGATAAACCTCAGCAAACAGCTTTGTGCTGTAATTCTGGGGCACTCATATTGAACAGATATCTGTTTAGGTCATTATAGCCCATAGCATAGAAAAAGACAGCAATCCGGGCCCCCACAGTAACAGAGGTCTCATGCTTTCCCTTAAATGTAGTAACTCTCCATTATAATGAGAGAGGGGGGATGAGAGAGGAAGGAAGAAGAGAGGGATGAAGATGGATTAGGAGGGTTATTGGGGGATTGGAGGAAAGGAAGTAAAGGAAAGGGGGAAGGGAGACAGAGAGAGAGAGAGAGAGAGAGAGAGAGAGAGAGAGAGAGAGAGAGAGAGAGAGAGAGAGAGAGAGAGAGAGAACTAAATTTAAATGGGGGTAAGGCTGCAAGTTGGTGCTCACCACACTGAGTTCCCCAGCTGTGAGCTTGTCCAGGTGGGCGATGCCCTCCCAAGCCATTACAGATTGTCTGGGACCCTGAGCTGTCACTCAGTCCCTGTGAGGTTCACTCTCTCCCTCTAAAGTGGGAAGATGATACAGAGGTTCTGGGGAGCAGAATGGGAAAGTACAAATAAAGGGCTTAGCAAAGTTCCAAGATTACTAGCTGTTGTCATTGGTGACCAAGTGACTGCATGGGTGTCAGATGAGGCTGGCCCTTCGGCTCTGTCCCTTGCTGGGTGTCTGAGCACGGGGGTCATGTGTTGGCTCCCTGACTCACTGCACAAAGTTGCTGCTGTTGGGAGAGTACATAGCAGGTTCTTAGCAGGACTCGGGTAGTCATGCCAAGGTGGCTCCTCTCCTTACCTGCCAAGACGGCTCTCCAGAGGGCACGGGGGTGTGGGCATTTCTTGGGGACCATGGAACGCCTGTAGAGGGGGAAGGTTGATGTAGGGCTGGACTCAGAGAATACTCAGCTCTGGTAAGACATAGCACAGCCTTGTTCTGGTACCATGTCAGCCCCAGGTTGCCTTGCTCTTATTGACCACGGGGAGGGTGGCTGTAATTTGCATAGGATGGCAGATAATGCTTTGCAGCAGAGATGCTCTGGAAGCACCCACAGTACTCCAAGAAACAGGCATAAGGAGAGCTTAAGAAGAAACAGCATTGGGCAGGGCCTTGCAGAGTTGACTGTGTGATACCAGACCTTGACCCCTCTCATCTCTAGGAGGCTTTTTGTTCTTTCAGATCTTAGCATTATTTCTCACCCTGCCTCCTGAGCCTCAGTCACAGTTTAGCTCTGACTTTTTCCACCCTAACCTCCATGTAGATCTTCATGCCTTTCAGAATAAATGCATGTGTCCTGGGCCTCCCAAGAAACCTTCATGACTATTCCTGCCTCTATGGAGTATATGTCTGGCCTCTGCACTCCCCAAGCCCACTGTTTTATAGTCATCCATGGCATGGGCACATCCATGGACCCTTTCCTGGTCATTATCCTAACAATTTCACGGAGTCCCAGCCCCAACTTGAAGAGATGAGGGAGCTGTCCTGTTCAGATCAAGCAATTCCTGGAAAATGTTCTTTCTAGCTCGTAGGGTGGCTTATGCACCAATAACAATCTTTTCATCTAATCCAAGCACCTTGTTCTTCAATGCCCTGCATGGTTGGCCTCTAAAAACATGCATGTAATTGAAAGAACATTGCGTCTTCCCAGCAAACACAGAAACTAATGTTACTTGAAATGAACAGCTTTTAGGGCATTCTTTCCACAACGATGCCCTGAAGGGAAAGACATTTCTGTGACAGGGAAAGGACCCAGCAGGGGACAGGGATGGGTATCTCCTTGGCAGGTCTCCTAGGGTAGGAAGCAAAGCCTGGAGGGAGCAGTACCAAGACTGCTGGGGACATATGTAGTCAGAGTCTGCTTCTGCACAAGTTGTAAAGTAAGCTACCTATCTCACAAATTTTGTTAAATCTCAGTGGTTACTTGCGGTGATACATTGTTTATGATTTAATAAAGCCAATGAAGATCAGAATGCAAACCCAGCCTGCAACCATAGAAGCTGGACAGTGGTAGCTCACACCTTTAATCCTGGAACTCAGGAGACAGAGGCTAATGGATCTCTGTGAGTTCAAGGCCACCCAGGGCTACATAAGAGTGAATCAGTCTAAAAGAGAAACAGAGCTCATGCCTTTAATCCCAGCACTAGAGAGGTATATAAGGTAGGAGTAGGGTATTCACGATATAGTCTTGGGCAATGAGTCTCCAGACCCATCGAGGTCAGGATCTCCCCAGCCCTTGGTAGAGGTAAGAGTTCTCTGGTGGCTTGGCTGCTTTGCTTCTCTGACCTTCAGTGACTTTATTAGATCGTAAGCAATATATCACCATAGTCACTCGTTTTGTTTGGTCATTTCCTCTAGGGCTGGTCCAAGAGGACTTAGCTTTGATCTTACCTCTGACTTTGGCTGGAGTTTTAATTAACATTAAAATGTACATAGGCCTTTGCTAGACTTGCTGTTCTTGTCGACTGCTTCATACTTTGTTCTTCCAGGCACCCGAATCAGCCTCCTTCCAAAGCCTCTGACTGACAGGCAGACTTAGCACTTTGATGGGAGGTGTTATTCTGTAAATATGTTTCTCATACTGGTTAATTAATAAAGCCTGTGGCCAATAGGAAACAAGATAGGTGGGGCTAGGAGACCAGGAGGAGGAAAGAGGAAGTAGTTGGGAGGAGTCAAAATGTAGACCAGGGAGGAAAGAAGACGCCAGCCACGGCTCCCGGATAAGATGAGCCACGTGGAAATAATTAGATAAGTAGAAATGGGTTAATAATTAAGACAGAGCTAGCCCATAAACAATAATGGTAACTGGCCAACAGGATTATATCAAATACAGAGTCTCTGCGTGTTATTTGGGGCTCACGTGGCGGCAGGACCTTGGCAGCAGGACCGGGAGGCCGGCGGGTAGGAAAAACCTGCCGTAACAGCACTTACCTGTGTTCTCAAGCTCCTATTTCTTTTTCCTCCCTCCAGATCCTTTCCTTGGTGCCTGGCTTTGCCTGCTAGCTTCCTCTATCTTCTGATTCAACTTGAAGGATGCACATTGGGCAGTGTGGTCCAGGTGAATGGGAGTGCAGGAACAGATGGGTAAAAAAAGCCCAAATCTCAAGTGTATTGTTTGTATTTCATTGTTTTCTCTCTCTCTCTCTCTCTCTCTCTCTCTCTCTCTCTCTCTCTCTCTCTCTCTCTCTCTCTCTCTCTCTCTCTCTCTCTCTCTCTCTTCCTCTCTCTTACCTCCTGTAGAACATATAAGATCACTAGCATTGAGTATCCATTAGGAATGCCACTGAAGGGTAGGACACTATATTGGAATCCACAGAAGCAACTTTGATGTACTAACAGCCCCTAATACAAATGGAAGGCATTGATTACACTAACAAGCTAATAAATAGAGCAAGATTAATCATGTCAGCTTAAATTTAACCTGTTTCCTGAGAGCATAGCATCTAAACCATAACCATGCACTTATCTTTGCTCATGTGCTGGCTTTCAATGAAAAAAAAATCTATAAAACTAATCCAACTGGCATATAAAGTTTTGTGCTAATCAGGTTGCTAATGGAGTTTAGGGCCAGGGTTTAAATAACTAACATTAGATTCAGAAAAGAAACATTTTAATTATTTAATAGGGCATGAAAAAGAATTCCAAAGTGTTTCTACAGAGGCAATCCCTATGGGTATAATTTTGGTCCCCAAATTTTATTCTTATTCTTTGAAGATGATGGCCTGAACTCCTCATTTCATTGGATTAAAGGAATTGAAATTCTCTGGAGGGGAGTGGAAGGAGGGTGTGCTAATTTAGAGATCAGCAGGAGAGGCTGTAGCAGCAAAGGGAGGTATTAAGGGGAGATGAGCTATCCCAAAGAAGGGATGGGAGAATTGAGTCGCAGAAAAATACATCTTGGGACAACCCTTGGGTCTTTATAAATAAATCATCATGACACTTCCCATCTCAGTGGGTGTTTTATAATTGATGGGTCCTTGCCCACATTTGTTCTCATTAGCTTCTCATCAGAACTCTTGGAAGTTATATAATTCCTGATTGACAGAGAAGGAAACCGAGGCTCAGGAAAAATGTTAAAGTTTGCTTTTATAAGTGGCCTTGGACATAGTGTCTTACCACAACAATGACAAGGTAATTAAGACACACAGAGACCCACAGTTGGTCAAATTACAGAAAATAAGTGACTGTGGGTTGTTCTGCCGTAAATGGGACTTCTATACACATTCCCTGCCCTCAAGACTCATGAAGCATCCTGTAAGTGGGAGGATTGATTATAAAGGTCAGAGGTCAGGAGAATTGCTGAGAAATAGAGACAGTGTCCTCTGGATACAACTGGGCTCTTGCACTAGTGAAGTCACAGCAGCTGGGATTGCCTCCACAAGACCTATACAATATCTAGCAGTCAATAGTCCAGCATGGATGGACAAAGGGTTCATGAAGCTGGCTAACTGGGGGACTGCAGGCAGTTGATGGCTGCTCTGGGAGGAATAATTAGTTTTCTTCAGGGGTTGTCCTTGTAGGTTGTCCTATTTCTTGTAGGTTGTCCAAGCACCAGTAGGAGGAGACGCCCACAGTCATACCCATGAATATATAGCCAGCATTTGTTGGATTTAATGGGTTAGAGGTAGGGTAGGTATTAAAGGACAGAAAGTTGGGGAGGGGTGTGAGGTCCAGGTTTGGGAAGTGGCTGTGGAAGAGATCAGGGACTTGGATATTATTTACATTACAAATATGTGTGAAATTACAAAGAATACTTTTTAAAATTATATAAAGAAACAAATCCAGAAAATAAAGCACATAAAATGGCCATTGGCAATAGATATAAAAATGTGGATGTATTTCCTGTCTGAACTTGGGTCCCATCTCCAAGACATCTGATTATAAGCAAATGTTCTGAAACATAAAACACTCCTGCTCTTAAACATTTCAGACAAGTGATAATCAACTGTATTTCCTTCTCTGAGCCCATCTCAGAAGTGCTTTGCTGACCCCAGGGACACCATGGCTTCCCCTGGAGAGAAGCTAGGCAGAGAGCAGAAAGACACACAGCTCACCTGTTAGCTGTTGGAATTAAAACCTACAAGCAAAATGTTCTCTTTCTGGGTGTGTTCTGTTTGCAGCTGGCCAAATAGACCTACAGGAAAGTTATTTTTTTTTAATCCTTTAGGCTCAAGGAATTCTTCAAAATCATGTTGTGTTCAGTTAAATCCTGCATTGGACTGAATGTTCTGGAATGTGTGCTAAAGTTCATGAAGTTCAAAATGTTCACCAAGATGCATTTTTGTTCTTGTTGAATCTTGATTGTCAGCATAATTTATGTGAGACCTGTTCTTCTTGTACAGCTAGTGTCATTATTCCTTCTCTGGAAGGTACAGCAGTAAGCTGTGGGTTTTTCTACTGCATGTGGCCACTCTAGATTGCACTACTACCATGTCTGGTGTTAGCAGGAAGGAAAGTGGCCCAGGCTCATCACTAAAGCAGGAAATGAATTTAGGAGAGAGAGAAAACAAAAGAAACCATGAATTGAAAAGAGATAATTACTAGATAGTAACTAGATCATTGTTAGAGGTGACATAGCTGACTCTCCTTTGGGTTATGATTTAAAACCCCTTGCAGAGGCACTATAGCATAAAAAAAGTGATAGGAGATGTCATTCTGTATATATGATTAATGAATAAAGCCCTGTTGGCCTATAGGAAAGCAAGGTAGGTGGGACTAGGAGACAAGGAGGATTCTGGGAGATGTAGTAGAGAGGAGTCAAGATGTAGGCTGTGAGAGGAATAAGATGTCCAGACTCCCTCTCTCTCCTATAAGACCAGGTGGAAACATTAGATTGATAGAAATGAGTTAATAGCTAAGATAGGTAGTCAATAAGAAGCTCTAGCCATTGGCCAACAGCTTTATAACTAATAGAGTCTCTGTGTGTTATTTTGGGACTGACACGGCTCTGGGACCAGGCTGTCAAGAAAGAGCACATAACAAAAAATATAGCAAAAGTTTTGGAGTTGGAGAACTGCACACACAGGCCAGTGGCTTGAAGCTGTAAAGGCTTTTTACATCATGATACATGAACTTTAAGTGTAAGAATCGGTCATGATATGAAAATAGTTTGGTATTGCATGTCTGTTGTATTCATGGGATAAAGACGGGAAATAATTCAAGGTACAGGATAATGTAGGCCATTTATAAACATCACAAATCGGGAGTTACAATCCATAACGCTTCGATCATATAGAGCCTTGAAAGACATTTCTCTAGTAAGGCTCGAGCCTTTGATAAATATGAGCCAGGCCCAGGGTTATGACAAATGCCACCCCTCCCCTTCCAGCTTTGATCCTTTGGGCCGACAAAAGCTTTGCCGGAATTCTGATGATGTGTCATGACTCTGTTGGCTCCTAGACATTCTCATATTGGTTTCAGGTGACTAACCATTGAATTCTTCCACATTTTAAAAGGGGATGAACTCCATTTCCTGAGATGGACTCCAATTGCCCTTCCCTGTCTGCCCTCTTTTAAACGTATTTTAGATGCTGCACACACTTCTCTAATGTCCCTGCATCCATGCACCAGATCTCCCGAAGAGCCGTGTACATTCTCTGTGCTCCAAGATCTTTGTCACTGCCCTGGCTACTCAGGCTTTTGCCTTTCTCCGGAAGTGTCACTTCCTCCATGAAGAGTCCTGGCTTCCCTGTTACTGTGAGTCCTAGTTTCTCAGTCTTCTTGTCAGTATTTTCTTGTTTCTATTCCAGTTCTGTTTACTCGTTTCTGATTCCCACAGTCTGTGAACTTCGTAAAGACGCTGGCCCACAAAAGCTGCTCGACTTCCTGGCTTTCTCTGCTGTTCTTCTCTTGTTAGGAAGAACCTCCATGCGGCCACGTTGGGCACATCCAAGCATGTGGACCCGGGTGACCACAGGACCAGGGGCCATAGGTAAGAGCAGTCAGTACTGTGCTTAGAGGGAACCCAATTGAACTCAAGATTGGAAGAGACAAGAGTAAGGGTAAATAGTGAGGGCCAGAACCTTCATGTGCCCGCTGCAAAAGGTTGGGGTCAACACTTGGCTCAAGTGCAAACTAAAATATTATAGCTAAGAAAGAGTAAAGGTGGCAGGTGCAGGGCAAGGTGCAAGGGGAGGAGAGTAATTTGTTCAATATTTTCCCAGTGACAGCTTCCCCCGGAGACTTCCTGTGCCCCCACATTTTATGTTTGCCTTCTCTGGTACGCAAAGGTGTACTTTGATGTGTGTTTCTGACCTTTGAGGATGTTTCTACACCCAGGTTTATTTCCTGTTCTTCCCTTGTTTTTAATTCGCATCTTCCATAAAGGTGAGTCAGGCTGTAGAGGGGACTTGGGAAGAGCCAGGTGGGGACTTATCCTCACGCAGCTCCTGGTAATGCGTTTGAAACTGACAAGGTGACAGATGGTATGACAGAGGGTTCGGAGGACAGACGAGAACCTCTAATCCACCCTGGGGAGGCTGGGGCCAGAGAGATGACATTTAAACTGAATCCTTAAGATCAAGCAGGGTGAAGCCAAATGGAGATGACTCCACAGGAGAGCATTGTGGGAGAACCACAGAGATGGGACGAAGGCAGCCAGGAGCCTGCCTGCCACTTGCTTGCATGGTATGCAGAGGAGTCTGCAGTAGGGACAGGCAAGAGTAGAGATACAATCTGAAGAGTGAGCCGTGATGGATGGGAGGCTGGAGAACAGGGCACATTCAGGAGAAAGGGCAGGCATTCTGTTCTGTGGGCCCAAAACAGTCATATATTTAGTATAAATAAATCAGTATTTATTTATCTGTGTTTCAATTGTAGGCTATGTACCTACATTTTAATATTATATACCGTGAATGCATGCGTGGGAATTATCAGCATATGCATGGATATGCCTTCATGTGTGTGTGTGTGTGTATGTGTGTGTGTGTGTTGATGACATAGTGTTATGTATATTTCATATTTGCTTTGAAATTATTGGGTGTGGAGGAGACTGTGGGGAAGGAACTTTTGTGGTGGTGGCTTAGGGAATAGGGTCCTTGCAATACTGGAGAAACAGATTCCCCTTTTGAGTCCTTAGTTTCCTTAATAAAATCATTTAAAACTGGTCTTAGAAGGAAATTTGAGGATAATTGTATTCATGTTTCAAAGAAAAACAACAGCACAGGCAATATGGAAATCCCAGTAGCCACCAAGAGAGGATATAGAGAAAAGGTGAGACCATTTGATTGATTTATATACAGAGGACAAATAGCAGCAAGAATAGAGAATCCATGGGGTGTGAGGGGGAGCTCTGCCATGGATCCCTAAGCTCTGAATCTGAGACAGGAGGGCTCCTGGGTCCAGGTAAGTGGACCCCAGGAAAAGGATTGCACCAGTCATGTACATGGTCAGAAACAGAGACCGTTTACTAACAAAGGAAAGGACTCCCAGGAATGGAGGTGAGCTGGACAGATGAGGAAATATCACAGGGCATTCAACCCTTTTGTATGTCCCAGGCTCCCCGCCCTCCCTTCCTCCTCCACCACACACACACACACACACACACACATACACATACACACACACACACACACACACACACACACACACACACACACGCACACGCACACGCACATGTTCTCTCCTTTTGTATGTTCCGGACTCCCACACACACATGCTCCAATCTTTAGTGGAATCCTGGGTGGGCATGGGAAGGCTTCCTGTTTTCTTCTGTCAACTGGCTTCTGTCATATGTTGATCTTGATGTCTGAGTCTCCCTCCCCACACACACTAGAAAGATGCTTGCTCAAAGAGTGAGGTTGCAGCCAGCCCGTTTCATGGAGTTCTTCCCAGGTCAGGGTAGGGAGTATGTTCCAGAAGCAGCAGACACTAGCTCTCGGAGGCACCCGTGTCCTTAGATGGCCATGGTTTGAGTCAGTGAGAGAAGCCTGTCCCAAGTCAAGGGTCTTCACCTGCCTTTGCCTGCTCATGGGAGGACCAGGGTTCCATGACCCATTGATTCCTGATGTGACATGCCACACCAGGCAGAAGGCCTGGGAACTCTGGGGAAACCAATTGTTTCTTGCAAACTGGGTAGGTTGGCCATGAAATGAAAAGTTACTTATACAAGATGACATCCATCCTTGGAGACTTTAGAGGAAGTTGAAAGTGCCCTGCTGCGAGGATCAGGAATGGGTGTGGGTGTGGAAGAAGACAGCAGTCATCTTTTCACAGAGAAAAACAGAAGGACTAACCTTAAAAAGCAGCTTAAATTTAACTATTTATTACTACAAACCGAAAAAGACAGAACTATGCCGAATAAAACATTTTAAGACCCTCTCGCTTCCCTTTTGTGCATCCTCCTGTTCATCTGTAATTCTGTACACTTCCACAGAAACCAAATTATAAAACATTTTGCTATCCAAATTGTCACAAATTGCTATCCAATTGTCAGTGTTTATTTATCCATGTTTCAATGGACACAGCTGTGTACCTGTACATGCTTTTTAATATTATACACAGTGAATGCGTGAGTGGTAATTATCAATGCATGCATAGATGTGCCTTTGTCAATATATATATATATATATACACACAATATATACACATATATAGGTTGATGACAGAGTATTATGTATATTTGATATTTGCCTTGAAATTATTTTTCTCACATGTGCATATTTGTCTTTCCCTGTGGGTGACCACAGTTCGTATAATGGCAAGAGGTTCCATAAGAATAATTATTTATTGATTATTGAGTGTTACGGGTTAACTATTCTCTGGGGCCTGAGGAGGTGAATCTGCCAGTGAACTGTCTTCTGTGCAAGTGTAAAGACCTGAGTTCAGATCTTACCACCTGACCAAGAGCCGGATGTGACGTCATGGACCTGTAACCCCAGCTCTGAGGACAGAAACAGATTTCCCGACGCTTGCTGGCCATTAAGTCCTGACATTGACTTCTGGCCACCACAGGTGCAAGACACAGGCACACCTACCCTTGCACACGTGCTCACACCCACATGCTACACACCCAAATAAAATTAAACACTTAAAGAAGAACTATTCTCCTACTTTCTAATTTTGATTTTTGAC
The DNA here is from genome assembly GCA_030556225.1 of Cricetiscus sungorus. Lineage (NCBI taxonomy): Eukaryota > Metazoa > Chordata > Mammalia > Rodentia > Cricetidae > Cricetiscus > Cricetiscus sungorus. The sequence continues at coordinate 5,834,905 of JANBXA010000588.1, forward strand.
AAATGTTAGTAAATCATCATACACACACGTGTGTGTGTGTGTGTGTGTGTGTGTGTGTGTGTGTGTGTGTGTGTGTGTAGGCAGGTATGTAGGTCTATACATGTGTGTGTATGGAAGCCAGGGTTGGCATTGGATGTCTTTCTCTATGGATCTCCTTATTTGTTATTATTAATAATTTTATGTGTGTGAGTGTTTTCCCTGTGTATGTTTGTGCACAACTTGCATGTCTGGTGCATTCAGAGGCAAGAAAGGGGCACTGGGGCTCCTGGAACTGAAATTACATGGGATCGTGAGCAGCCATGTGAGTGCTAGGAACGGAACCTGGGTCCTCTGCCAGAATAACAGTCTCTTAACTGCTGGGTCATCTATAAGCCTCTTCCTTGTTCTTTGGTGTGGGGTCTTTCACTAACCCCGAACTCACCATCTGGTGGTGAGATTCTACAGTCTCAGCCTCAGCGGTGACTAGCATTGTAACTGTGACTTCAGAGCATCTGAATTCAGCCTCATGCATTTGCAGCAAACACTTTACCCACTGAGCCATCTCTCTGGTTCCCACATGACACATCATTGTGTAGCAAACTAAACTGTGTATTATTCCATACACATTTTCCCAATATAGAAAATACAATTTCTAGGTTAAAAAAAATCATCCTTTTTTTATATGCAACTTATGTAAAATTCAAATGGCCCTTTATTCTAATAAATTTCAAAATTAATCTCCTTTCTGGCCTTTGCAGATCATATTTTTAATTAGTAACTTGCCAGCTGAGTGGTGGCAGCACACACCTTTAATCCCAACACTCAGCAGGCAGAGGCAGGCGAATCTCTGAGTTTGGGGCCATCCTGGTGTATGAAGTGAGTTCCAGGACATTCAAAACTACACAGAGCAACCCTGTTCCAAAAAACAAAAGAAAACAAAACAGCAAACATTAAAAAAAAGTGTTCAGGGGTTCCAATGCTGGTTTCCCAGCTGTCAGTCTGGGGGTCCATGAGCTCCCCCTTGTTCAGGTCAGCTGTCTCTGTGGGTTTTTGTAGCCTGGTCTTGACCCCTTTTCTTATCACTCCTCCCTCTCTGCAAACGGATTCTAGGAGTTCAGCTTAGCGTTTAGCTGTGGGTATCTGCTTCTGCTTCCATCAGCTACTAGATGAAGGCTCTATGATGGCATATAAGTTAGTTATCAATGTCATTAACAGGGAAGGGCATTTAAGGCAGGAGACCAGCATTGGACAGACTCAGACCCCTGAACATGGGTCACAGTTAGAAGGCCTGGACAGTCTAAGGGACCTCTGACAGTAGACCCAGGATGTATCCCTGGTTCACAAAAGGACTTTGGGAGCACATTCCCCTTGGAGGAATACTCCCTTAACCTAGAGTCAGGAGGGAGGGCCTAGACCCTACTCCAAATGACTTGACAGATTTTGATGATCCCTCCTGGAAGGCATCACCCTACCTATGGAGTGGGGGGTGGTGGGATGGAAGGAGTGGTTGGGGGGACATGGGAGGGAGAGGGAACTGGAATTGATACGTAAAATTAGAAAAATCATATATATATATGTATATATATATATACATATGTATACATACACACATACATACGTACATACATATTAAAATGTGAAAAAAAGTTACACCTATCCAAGGGTGAAAAATGTAATGTCAACTTTTAAACTTCTATTTGCCTGCTACCGAAAACCAGTGCCTTTTTTTTTTTTTAAATGAATTTATTGATGGTTTATGTTTATTCTTCCTGGTTCTACAGTTTCCAGATTATTGCTTTTCTCTTGTTCATTTCCAACTTAACTCCACGGTCACAAGAAAGCTTTCTGTAATTTCCTGATGGGTTTCCTTAGCAAAATGACAGAATGACAAAGAACTGGGACCTTTTGCCTTTATCTAGTTGTCTCTCAAAGACATGACAAGCCACTCCCCAAATTGCCGGCCTCCGGCCCCTTTTGCCCCTCCTTCCACAGGCAGGGTGCCAGGTTTTTCTCTCAGTGGGGCAGGGCTCTCCCTAATCCTATGGCTGAAGGGTTGAGTGGTCCAGGTCTGGGGAGGGGAGCCTGCCAGGTGGCAGACACCCTCCCTTAACAGGTCTTTGATTTCCAGCCCTGGGCCCACTGAGGCAATTAAGCTGGATTTGTCTGATGGGGCAGGGGATCAAAGGTTTGGTGTTTTGATAACTGAAGAGGAAAAAGGCTCAACTTGAGAAGGGGAAAGAGAATGCCCCTCGGGACAGGAACTCCAGGCCCCTCAGTGGTGAGGTCTGTGCTGGAGGCAAAACAGCCCCTTCTGTTCAGGGGCAGCCAGATAGGTGTATAGGTACCACAAGGTTCCCAGCCCCACAGCCTGGGAGCCCTGCTGTGCTTGCATACTAGGAAGGAGTTGGTCACCTGGAGCTGGAACACTGGAGCTGGTACTTGGCCACACTATTAGGCTTAAATGGAAAGTGTGTATAGGATGCAGGCCACGCAGGGCACAGAGGTGATGGGCTCTTGGCTGGCAAATCACTGATCTATCTTTGTTTTGAATTAGACACAGACATGGCGAAAGCAAAGACATGGTAACAGATCTTGGGGACACAGAACTGGCTGCTGGCTCCTACTTTACAGCTTCTTACCCCTATTGTTAGGCCTTAGGGCAGCACCCATTGCTTCTTTCCAATGAAGTCTTAAGTACCATATTGTTGTCTGTGTGGTCCCGGTCTATGGCTGTAACTCTCCCCTGTGATACAGACTTGAGCCTACCAGCTGACTGATGGACTGGTTAGCACAGGGCATTGTGTTTGGGGACTGGGTAAGTTCCACAGACAGATCCTAGCTTTTCCTCCACTCAGATATCCCCCCTCCAAAAAAGACACTGGCATTCATTTGAAGACAGTCCCTAGGAGTCCTGATTTGTGGTCTCTGGTTCTATGTGGAAGTCCTCAGCGAGCAGCTGGTGGGGCTAGTCTATCGGGGCAGAGCTGTACCCTCAGACACACAGAACAAAGTGAGGCTTGGAAAAGGCAAGGCAAGGCCGCAGGAACACTCCTGGCCCTGTTTCTGTTTGGCTCTGAACCCCCAGGACAAAGCTAACATTGTGTAAGGTCAGGCCACCACTCATGAAAGGCTCTGCCTTTATGCAGTGGGAAAGAGCCGCTGGGGAGAGGGGTATATGTCCAGGGGAGAGATGCTGCTGCGAGACAGGGATAACAATGTAAGGGAGGCAGCTGCAGAGAGCTAGAGACAGAGGGCATGCGGTTCAAAGAGGGGAGCCCACAGGGCAGTCGGAGAGGAAGGAGGTGGAGAACGATGAACAGTGGGAAGAGAAAACAACAGCGATGGAGAGGTCCCGACTAGGAGAGGGAGAGCAAAGTGGGCTGTGAGAGAAACAGAGACCCCAGCCTGGGGGAAGAGCATCCCTGCCAGTCTCCCATGGCCACAGTGACCTGTGCAAACTGCTCTGCTGCTGCAGTAGGTCTGATGTGTGGACCAATGACCCAAACCTGGGACCAGGGCTTAGGAAGAAGGGCCAGCTGGGTCTCCTCCTGGCTTGCAGATGATGGGTAGGAATGTGTGCAGATGATGAGAAATCGTATGGAAGCTGGGCCTGTTTGACGTCTGCAGGGCAGGCAGGCCTTTGTGCTAATTAGAGGTTAACTAATGACACAGCAGAGATGGCGCCTGAATCCTGCATGATGCCTGAGTAGAGGCCGGGCATCACACCAACTCCAGAGGCGGCTCAGCAGGTGCCTGACTCCAACCCCAGGGCTGAGATTCTCAGCCAGCTTCTCCCACAGACTTGACCACGAGAAGCTGGATCCTGCAACCTTAGTTTCCACGGGCCGGGAGGCACTCTACCTGGCATGTCCTCCTGGCTGTCAACGTCTAAAGTCCTCAGTTGGTACCCATCTGTGTGAGAGAAGAACACCGGACAAGCAAATGTATCCAGTGGATGCAGGGTTGAGAGAGGTCAACCACAGTCTCCAGTGTCCACTGGGAAATAAGTGAAGTGGTGGACCATGAGCTTCAGTGTCAGCAGTTCAAAGCCAAGATGTGGGGTTCCCAATGGTTGCAGATCCAGCCACCTCTAAACAAGGATGCTACTCTGGGTGTCTCTGAGCATCCCGTAGAGGGCCATGATGACAGCAAGGCACAAGAACAAATGCAACCCGGGGTTCTGCATTTCTAGCCATTTCCTGTTGTCACCGCTATCAGGCTCACCACTGTGACAGAGGACTTGATTTTCAATGACCAGTGCTCCCGAAGGCGTCCTGCACAGTAGACATCATGGGCGGTATCCTACATCTGCTGTTTGATACCTAGAGGCATTCTGGATTACTCACTTCATGTTACCACGGAGGAGCTGACACTGCCTGCTCTCAAATGCTGGACTCTGAACTTACTGGGTGTCTTTGAAGTAGAGGAGCAGCTAGAACTGGACTCCACTCTGTGGGACTTCCCTGGGTTGGAGAGGGCTCTCATGATTGGCTGAGACGACAGGGCATGCCTAACGGCAAATGGGTCAGCCCACCAGTCTCTTTTCCTGTCCTTCCCATCGCCTACTGTCTTTTTTCCCCTCCCTTTTCTGGCCTCCTCCCCTGCCATCCCCCGTTCTGCTCCTCACCACCATGCCTCTCCTTTACCTGCCCCTCCTCCTTCCTCCTTTGGGCCTAGCATCTTTACACATCGCCATCACTAAGACCTGCAGTTGGGAGTTCTCTGTGGCTCAGATCTGGATCTGGCTCTCAGCAGGTGGAGGATGCTGCAGATCCTGGGGTCCCACCAAGTTCTAGGCAGTTCTTAGTACCCTGAACCCGAAGCTAGACTCCTCCTCTAACCCATGGCTGGCCCTGGAATGAGAACACAGAAGGAGTATAGTTCAGTAAGCTGCTGCTTCTCAGCCGTATCCCTTCTTCGCCATCTCACCAGCCCCAGCTTGTTCACATGCCTGCATGCCCCAGACTCTGCACAGTGCTACCCCGTGTGAATTCATGGTGGTCACCACAGTCAGGGCAATGTAATGTCCTATTGCCCTCGCGAGTCCTCTCACAGACCTTCAAAACCAGCGCCCTGTCCTCCCTTCTGTCTCATGGTCCCATCTTCCAGCCTGAGACTCACTAATCATACTGTTTCTAGAATGCTGTGTAAATACAGTACTGATGTTCTGGTTTTTAAGCTCATTTAATCAGTTCCCCTGAGACTCCCCCACCATGCCACGTGCGATAGTTTGGCTTCCCTTCAGCACTGAGAAGTATTTCACAGTGAGAATGTGTCACAGTTGACTTCACCGTCCACCCGTTGAAAGGTATCTGGTTTGATCTGCATTGCTTCAAGTTTGGGGCAATTATAAATAAAGGTTCCCTGAATATCCATGTTTGACATTTGCGTGGACATGGGTCTTTCATTCCTAATGACTTCTAGTGCATCTTTGTATGCGTGTGAGGGGGTACATATATGTGTGGCTCCACATGTGCAGGCATTCATGCGTACGTATGCTAGTATGTATGGAGGTCAGAGGTCAACCTTGGGCTTCATCCTTCAGGTCCCGGGGGTGTACTTCCCTCCAGAAGCAAGCCGGTTATCCTCCACTAGCCTTTCAATGCAGTATTTCACAGAAATCTACCTGGGCCGAAGGTTGGCTCTCTATGAATAAACTGATTATGAGCTCTCCTGTCTTGGTCATTTTAATTTCCCAATACCCAAATACCTGGCTTATGGGGCTTGAGGCCTTTCTCATAAGTAGACAAAAACAAAGTGGGGGGGCCATAATCATGGGGCCCGTGTCAATCTCATCGTTAGGGGGTCAGGGCACCAGGTGATGACCAATCTGTTATCTTCTGTAGCCTTCTTCAGCTGGGTGTGGCCGGTCCATGGGGAGACCAGCAACCTCACCACTGTGGGGTGGCGAGGATCACAGAGTGGGAATCTTTGCACATTGGCTCCAGGTGTGGTGTTGGGTCAGGATTCTCTTGGCCTGTATGATGTAACCAAGCTGGATCTTGGGGCCAGACTCAGACGCAGGCAAAGGTGGTGCCTCTCCCACTGTCTGATGATGGCTCTTTGGGTCTGTTGCTGGGCCAGTAAGGACCTGGAAGGGAATGGCCAGTCGTTCATGTCCTATGAACATCTCCATATGAGGGTGTACTTGGTCTTTAGGAGTACAAAAGGTAGGAGGTGGGCCCACTATTCACTGTTCTCAGGGATATTTAGTTTACAAGTCTTGAGTTCTGTGCCCTCGAGGTAAAATGCAATTTCCAATTGCCAGATTTGGGGAAATTTTTGTGTGTGGAGGCAGAGACATTGTCAGACCCTGGGGATGGGGCACCCAAATTTATTGCAATATTTAGGCCTGAGTAACTCAGCAGTTTTAGTTGCCTTCAGATGGGTGTCCTGGGGAAGTCTGGAGATCGTCTGTCTACTGATAAAGGCGTAGGGTGCTCTGGTCTCTCATCTGGCAGAAACCACCAGCCATTTGCCTCCAGTTTGGCATCTTCCTTTTCTGTGCACTTGGCTTCTTCATGTATAGGTTGAGCTCTGGAGGAGTTCAGGTTCAGGCACAGTGACCAACATCTGGAGAGACCATACTGGTCCCTTGAGCAAGCTGCTTCTCCACAGCTCTGTTAGACGGAGACAGACATCAGAGCAACAGAAAAGGGCTCCTGGTGGGTAGGGATAAGTGTGATCCATGAAAAGTACTTAGCTTCCTACTGGCCTGTGGGTAGAGTTCAGGACACACGCACTGAGATGGATGTTAACAGAGTATATCCAGTCAGCTGTGTCTGATTGATCTCTGGCTCCCGGGTGTCTCAGGATGTGATGGTAGTTAATTCATAGGTGTGAATTAACAGAACGTCGTGGTACATGGGTCATTTTTATGGACACAAGAAAGGAGGAGGGAAATCAATAGCAAAAGTATGATGCCATGCCATTGGGCCATTAAGAAAAGAGACTTAACTTGGAAGGGCATTAGGAATGTCAGTTCTCTGGAACCTTCACAGAGGATGACAATAACATGTTGTACTCACACCATAACCCTTTCCTCAAATTCAAGAAACCCTGAAACACACCTCTAGTCATTTGAGTAAGGGCCCCAGGCAAAGGGACACCTAAGTCCCAGGAACATTTCCGTCTTTTGATGCTCTTAGAGTATATAGGGGTAGAGGTATGAGAGTGAGAAATAAGGCGTAGGAACCTGAAATTATTTGTTCAAGGCTGCTCGGGTATTGAAGGGCTGAGCCAGACAGGATCCAGGTCTTAATCTAGACTTGTTTCCTGCTCACATCATCTTTCTCTACTCTGTGATGCCATTCTAGAATCTTCTCTCAGAGGGTAACCACTCATCCCACAACTCCCCATTGCCCCCTTTTAATCGATAGCCAGGCATGGAGCAGGATCCACTTATGGGTCACTTAAAGCCCCTAAACTCAGACAGAGTGGCTTTTTATAACTTCCTAGGACAAAGGAGTCAGGGTCAGTATTAAATATAATTACCATGTGTTTGGCTAATAACTGACATTCTGATCCCGTGTGCACTTGTGGGGACAAGAGGCTCTGCATGGCCCCTCAGGTCACCTGATCCTTCCTCCCTTTTACTCTGGGAGTGAGTCTGAGCAGATGGAGGCTACCGCTCTCAAATTACCCCACCCCACACCCCCTCCTGTAGCATGAGCCGTGCATTCTGCAGTGAATATGGCTCTTTCATCTCTGTGTTCTCGTGTCCTGTGCCTCCTCATTCCTTCCTTGTCCCGTTTCTCCACTCGTTTGCTCATCCTTATGGTCTCAAAGCTAGGATCCGTGTAGCCTACTCTGTGGGGTTGCTCAGCCTGCAACCCAGGAGTGGGATAAAATCTTTCAGAATGATATGCTAGTGCTATCAGCAGCAGGGACATTCATCCATGTTTCCCTTTCCTCCACAGAGCCGTGGCTAGGTCAAGGTCTAGAAGGGATTGCTGGGTACTGGAGAGAAGGGTTATTCCTCTGAGTCTCACCATGTGTTGGTTCTCTTTGCCTGTGATGCCTAACCCTGTCCAGGACACCATTATTTGATCACATGACTGATTCTCCATGAGTGCTCAATGTGGGAGGCTATGGGGGCTCAGGCTACAGACCAGGTGTGTGTATTGCAGGATGCCCAGTCTGCATTGGGTGAATAATCAGTACACACATGACAATCAGAGCAAGACTTATGGTATCCATAGACCTCAGGGCCCATTTCCCTATGACAGCCTCACAAACTGAGCTTGGATCAGCAAGAATGTCTGGTTCAGGCTGTACTCTGCTCTCCTCTGGGGAAGGTTTCCCTGAGGACTTGGCTTTACATGTCTCATGAGTAAACGAGGACATTAGATACATGATCGCGAAGCCCCCTCCACAGCATGCGTTTGAGATCCAACAATACATAATGAAGTTATTTGTACCCTCAAATGAGTCCGCTGGGGACAGGAGGCCTCTCCTCCACTTTACTATAGGTAGCAATAATCCTATAAGCTCTGCTTTTCCAGGGAGAGTTAATTAGGCTGCGTATAAGGAAAGGAAGTACAGTTGGCCCTGCTTTCAATGCCCAGTGAAAATCCTAACACTCCATCACCTCACTGCTAATCTTTTTCTTCTGGACACCCTCTTGTCACCCCTATGTCACCCCTAGTCACACCTCTGCTCACAGAGCCCAGAGAAGTCCTCTGATTCCAGTTTTGCCCCAGGGCTTCTGAGAGCACCCTTGCAATGCCTTCCAGAGCTGGCCAGCCACACTCTATTTCGATGACTTCCAGAGCTGGCCAGCCACACTCTATTGCGATGCCTTCCAGAGGTGGCCAGCCACACTCTAGTCCTCTAGGATTGAAGGTGCTGGTCCTGCTCTGCTCCCGGAGCTTTTTAACAAAGGTCCCCTTACACTAGCCCTGGTCTCCCAGTGCTCGGTGTCATCTACACACGCCAGGGGCTTGGAGCCCTTGGTCCTTGGTACTTTCTTAACCATGAAGAGTGCTTGTGGGGAGGCAATGACTTCTGAGAGACCAGTGTTTGGGAACATGGTTCATCTGTTCCTAGAGATAAACTTTGACCAGAAAAGAAAATGGTATGACATTTCTGAATTTGACAATTTAAAATTCCTCCACGTCTGCCTTATCTGATATCTACACACCTTCATAAAACTAGCCTGGTTGGCACCATCACACCATGAAAAAACAAAGTAACTCAATTTTGAACAAACCTCCTCTCACTGAGTGAGGGTTCTCTTACTGATGCAATGGGTGCTCAAAATGGATCAGGTGGCCTCGCCTCTGGTGGGTGGACCGGGCATGTCTCTGGAGCCTGTTATAGAGCCAAGCCATGAGCTTACAGAGTATTCAGTATTCATATTCTCTCTCTCTCTCTCTCTCTGTTCTTGCTCTCATTCTCTGTGTGTCATACATACAGATACATGCCCGTGTACATGCAGACACACACACACTTATCACTCACACTCATATATACCTATAGCCCATTTGTTGGATTAGTAATGCAAATCTAGTTCTAAAGCCCGAAAGACAAAGTTTGGATTTGACCTATATCACTTGGACTTTCTGTTGAGTGACAGTGTTCGTTCTAATTAGCCTCCTTTGAGCACCAGTGTCCCTATCTCTAAATGGAGAGAAGGGACAGATCTTCCCTCTCATAAGCGTCCTGAAGTTTGAGGCAGGTGATGTGACCCCAAGGTGCATGGCCAAGCGAGGGAGTGTACAGCTGTCCACCTGTACAGTTGTGCGGTGGGCAGTAGGACGAGGGGCCAAGAGGCAGGGTGCAGCACAGGTCAACGCGGGCCCTAGAGTGGCACCTGACCCACTGCTGCTTCCTAGACCACACTGTGTGAAGCTGCCTGTTCTACATGAGGTAACATGTGCACATCATCACCCTAGGAGTCTGCCTGTGAAGGTTCTGTGGATTCCCACACATGGGCATGAGCACAGGGCTTAGCAGGCAGTGAGAAGTTAATCAATATCTTCACCCAGGGCAGTGAGACCTTACAGGGAATTGGTCCTTGCAGAGTCCACTGTTAATGTAGAAAATAGACACTGGGAAGGAAATATAAACATACATATGGGAGGAAGGAGGAAAGGAGGGAGAGAGGAAGGAGGAAGAGAGAAGGGGAGAGAGAGAGGGAGAGGGAGGGGGTGCTGATTTGCTGTGGAGCAAGCAGAGAAGGCTTTATGGAAACGTGACAGAAACTAGGCACTAGGCATGGAACTGGGATATTTCCATGGAGTCGGGAAAAGAGGGAAAGTTGACATTCTGATGTTCACAGGCAGAACCAGGTGCAAGCAGAGCCTGCTGTGCAGGAGCTGGAGCCCAGGGGTGTTGAGGAAGGAGGCAGGGCTGCTCCCTCAGGGCAGTGGAATCGCAGACTCCTCAGGGGCTGGAGGGCCCCAGTGTGTCTTGACATTGAGGAACAACAAGCTCTCCAGTAAGGCCTGCATAGGATGTCACTGAAGTCAGTCACATGGGCTCCTCTGATCAGTCATTCATTCACTCCCACAGCCCACATCTAGGTAGCAAGAGAAGGTCACATTCTCTTAGCAGGTGTGCCGTCCCCCTCTGAGTTCTCAGCTCACGGGGAAGAACAAGATGCCAACCATGTTATTTAGAAGCAAAAAAGCTCCACGTAACTGACAAGCTAGGCAAAACTCGATGGCGATGGGGAACAGGGGGTGACTTCAGTAGAGAGAGGCAGTGAGTTTGAAAGCAGGCAGTGCTTCAGTGCAGAATGAGCAGGATTCAACAGGGAACAGTGGTGGAGATGCAGGCTCTGGGGAAGAAAGGAAGAAAGGTAGCCGAATCCCAAAAGGCAGTGCTGGAGACATTGTAGCAGCTACAGCAAGCCGAAAAGGAGGTTGGAGGTGCAAGCTCAGACAGCAGGGCCACACCAAGATCCTAGGAGGCTGAGGGAAGAAGGCAAAGGCATCCGCCCTTCTCTCTGGAGAACCTGCAGGCATGTGGAAACAGTAGTATGCACGGTTGCCTGGCTACAAAGGGACTCGTCCCAATCACCATTTGAACCTCTCTGTTCACGTTTTTTAATTTTCTGATTCACTTTCTCAACTTTTAATCCAAAGCTCAGCTGGAGAAGCCTCTGTTTTCAATTTGTATTATCTACCCACCCAACCCCCCACTCCACGTTCTTAATCCTCTTAGATCCCATTTCTGCTGGGTTAGTGAACCCACTAATCAGGTAAGCAATGAGCAGCAACTGGTCCAATTATGATGAAGAGTGAGACAGGCAGAGATGGGTCAGAGTATCAGGGGGGTTCGTGCTGCCATGGAAACCACCCTGGGGTATGTGGGGTCTCCTCACAGAAGCACCTGGACACCCCTGAGGTTGGTGCCTGGGGGCTGCTCGTCACCAGGCGAGGGACCCTGTGCCACCTGCCTGGGTTCTCTTTTTTCTCATCTCTACCACTTCACAGGTGGCATCATGACAAAGTTCCTCTTGCTCTTCAGGGCTCAACTCAAAAACACCTCTTCTGGAGGGGATCCAGACTTGGGTGAAAATCTTTACTCTGAGGAAAAAAGATAGACTGTTAATTTTGCCACTTGCTGACCTGGGGAGGGGGTGGCTTATGCTGGGGTAAGCCTCAGTCTCTCATTGCTTACCCGTTGTCTAAGGCTTGAAGGCTGACAAACTACTAGGTTGAGGTGACAGATTAAATACTAAATGTGAGTTCATGATTTGAGACACCTTTTGAGCCCTCCACAGGTGACAATGACTTCTCCCTTCCTGGTTCCCTTGGTATCCCACTCTACCAAGAGACATGTCACATGTCTGCTTGATTACAATCTCCCTGATGGCAAAGCCATGTCTTCTCTATCTCTTTAACCCTCGGACCCAGTCTTATGTCTGTCACACACTTCACAAAGCAAGTATTGAATAATACTAGTATTGAATAATTGCTGGGTAATGATGAGTAAAACACTCTGGTGTCTTACAGAGCATTTAAAAGTCTACAAGACATTCTAGCCTATGTAACAAGCTTTTGTCGCATGGACCTATGGAATCATCTGTTACTCTACAAATAGGAGAATTTATTCAGTCGGTGTGGGAATAAGGCCCATGTCCTTGAAGGAATATTCAGATCCATGAGGAGGAATACAGTAAAGAAATCTAAGAACTTAGGCCATAGTGAGATGAGGAAGGAGGGACATCAGACAGGAAGTCTTTGTACTCAGCTCTGCTCCTAGTGGAAGTGTTCCCTGCAGGAATGAGTCCTCAACAAGATCCTCTTGGGAAGTGTTCCCTGAGGAGTGAGAGAGATGCCATATACTTCCAAGTGCTGGCTCCCCAGTGATGGGAAATGTCATTCTGTAAATATGTTTCTCTACTGGTTAATGAATAAAGCATTGTTGGCCAATAGAAAAGCAAGAAAGGTGGGAAGAGGAGACAAGGAGGATTCTGGGAGATGTAGTAGGATAGTCAAGATGTAGGGACTTGAGAAGAAGGTACGAACCCTCTTTCTGGTAAGATAACACCACGTGGGGAAATACTTAGATTGATAGAAATGGGTTAATATTTAAGACAGAGCTAGCCAATAAGATGCTAATAACAGGCCGGCAGCTTTATATCTAATACAGTGTCTCTGTGTGTAATTTGGGGCTGGCACAGCTGTGGGACCAGACTGGCGGGAAACTGCTCATAACAAAATGGCGCCTACAACATGAGTACTAAGAACTTCCACTTAAAACTTGACAAGCTGAAACCTTTTTTGGAAACAAAAGAACAGAGACAAACAAGGCTTCTCAGTAGCAGCATTTTTCTCGGGTGGGCTCTGTTCTGCTAGAGACAAGCAGAGACTCACAAGGCTCTTTCAGGGGAGGCTTCCTGACTCGGCACGAGTGGCCAAAACCCTCAGAGCTCTTTTAAGAGGCCCTGCTAACAACTAAATGGTGTGTATAGGCAGCTGGCAATGGCAGTGGCCACATCTCCAAGCCTGCAGCATGCTGCTTGATGGCAGCATAGACCAATGTGGTGAGCACAGCTCTCAATGCTGGCAGTAAACGTATGTACCCCAGTCATCTTGGGTAGTTGCCGGTTAAAACAGCTGTGGCTTTCATTTTATCAATATTGTTGTTTAGCAGATAAAAGACTGGTGGGCAGAAAAAAATAAAGATTTATAGTAAAGACAGATTCAGATAAAGAAAAACCTCCAAAGGTTTACAGTGTGTTTAAATATATACATAGGCTTGGGAGAGAAAAGGGAACAGGATAAAGTGGTTTTTAAAAGAAAGAACAGAAGAAAGAAAGAAAGAAAGAAAGAAAGAAGAGAGTAGCTGGTTGTGGTGGTGCACAGAGGCAGGAGGGTCACGATTTCAAGGACAGCCTGGTATACAGAGTGAATTTCAGGGCAGCCAAAGTTACATAGAGAAACCTTGTCTCAAAAAATGAAAAAAAAAATACAAGTAAAAGAAATAGAGTAATAAAAAAAGCCATGTGAATATATAAAGTACACAGAGAGTCTGGATACTTACTGTATGCCATTGTGTTGTCTTTAAATTGCTCAATTGCTAAGGAAGGAACAACAATTGCTAATGTACACTTGATTATCAATGCTGCTAAATTAATTCAATTTATGTATTTTAAAAATGCATTGACTTCAAAATTTAAGTCTAAGGACAGGTTACTGGATAAAAGAATTTTTATTTTTGTTTCCATAGAAAATGAAAAGCTGTGGACTCCTTCCAGACTAACCTGGTTTGATCAGGCAAGAGCCTCTGAAGCAGTGTTCCAGGTGATCCAACATTTAAAACAGCTGGGACAAGGCAGCCTTGCAGACCAACAGCAAGGATTTCTTTGGCTTCTTAGGATTCCCCAATACAGCACCCCCTAACATTAGGAAGCAGTTTGGAAAAAACAACAAATTCTCAAATATTGTGTATAAATGTTTGTTTTCATTTAAATGGGGTTGGTTATAAATGGTTAATGATCACAACCAATCTTTTTTTATAGGTTAAAGGGGGATTATGGTATAAAAATGAATACTTTGTTTTAGAATGGATTTTCATTTATTGATACAAAGTTAAGGTCAATTTTGTGATGTGTATATTAGCTATTGTGTTTGCATAGCTCATTTTAAAATGTAATGTATAATAAAGTACAAATTATAGATGTTACCTATAATAGTCAAAACTTATAGTTAGGTTTGTTAGGTTTTTATAGATACATAGAGATATATATGTCAAATGGATAGGCATTCTGCAAACCTTTCAAAGACCTACAGAATATGACATTTAAAATGGTTTAGGGTTTTTCTTGACAGTGAGACATAACTGCTCCTGGCAACACCACCCGTACCACAAAGGAAGGTGGATATTTAAGAAACTCGTTATGGAGCTTGCTTCCAATATGGCAAGCCTAGCCATTTAGGCAAGATTCTTCTCCTGTCTGGACTGTTTGACTTTATGCTGTATAAACTGGTCATGTGGGACCCACAGAAAAGTGACTGTTGAAACAAGATGGGCATTGCTGTAGGGTTCCTGCTTCATGAAAGAGTCTGCCAGACATTCTGCAGGACACAGAGAAAAGTGACTGGCAAACTGCCAACACAGGTGGGACATTTTGAAATTTTCTGCTTTGCTGAGGAGTATCCCAGACATAATATGGCCTATGGGCCGAAGATGGATGCACAGATTTACAAAAGAACTTTGGGTGACTGACCAGGTAGTGAGATGTCTCTGTCATTTCTAGAGTTTATATACTATCCTTATGTGGTCTTTGATGAAGTTGAAGATAAATTTATGGTTATAGTTTTCCTTAGTTAGGATTAAAGGTAAATTACATATAAGACTTTAGACTCACAAAGATAGGATAGATGATGGAATATTTTCTTTAAATCTTACTAAATGTTAATGGCTAAATATTGTTAACTATAGTTCTTATTTGATAACTCTTTGTTATATATTTTACTATGTTAAAGTTAAAACCCTTCTTTTTATTTAGACAGAAAAGAGGAGATGATGGGAGATGTCATTCTATAAATATGTTTCTCTTATTAATTAATGAATAAAACAGTGTTGGTAAATAGGAAAGCAAGATAGGTGGGACTAGGAGACAAGACAAGGAGAATTCTGGGAGGTGTAGTAGAGATGAGTTAAAATGTAGGGCATGGGAGAAATAAGAGGTATGGATCCTTTCTCCTGTAAGATAAGACCATGTGGAAATACTTAGATTGATAGAAATGAGTTAATATTTAAGCTAGAACTAGTCAATAAGAAACACTAGTCAGGCCATCAGTTTCATAACTAATACAGTCTCTGTGTGTAATTTTGGGACTAACTCTGGGATCAGGCTGGCAAAAAACTGCTCGTAATACCCCAGGACAAATACTTCTTTCTTCTCTGTCCTCCTTCAGCCTCAGTTGCTGTTTCTTATCTCTGAACTTTCCCTTAGACACCATATGACTCCTCCATGAGGGGCTTCTTACAATACCTCACTCACCAAGTTGACCTTCTTTTGAACCGATGGTTTATTCTGAAGGACAATTATGTGGGTGTATTCTTATAGTCAAACAATCTCATAACAAAGTGCTATGCCCCAAGCAAAAAGTTTAATAAGAGTCACTTATTTCTCTGTCCATATTTTGGTGACAACTCAGAGACATCCTTCTTTTTTTTTTTAAACTCATTCTTTTTATTTTAAAATTATGTTTTTTTATTTATTTACATACCAATCCCAGTTCCCACTCCATCCCCTCTTCCTGCTCTCCCCATCTTCCCTCCACTCACCCCTATCCATTCCTCAGAGAGGGTCAGGTTTCTCATGGGGAGTCAACAGAAGTCTGACACATCTCTTTGAGGCAGGATAAGGCTCCCCCCCATTTATCTAGGCTGAGCAAGATATCTCTCGAAAGAGAATGGACTCCAAAAAGTCAGTTTAAGCATCTGGTCCCACCACCAGCGGCCCTACAACTCTTATCCACATTCAGAAGGCTTAGTGGTCCAATGCAGGTTGCCCTGCTGTCAGTCTAGATTTAGTGAGCTCTCATTAGCTCAGGTCAGCTGTTTCTGTGGGTATCCCCAAAAAGTCAGATACCTTTGTAGTGAAAGGTTTCTCATTTCATTTTATTCCCTCCACTTTCCTTTCTCTTCTCCCACTCCTTAGCAAATGAACCCAAAATTCAGCTCTGATGTCTTGGTGGTGGAGAAGCAGCAGCCGGAGTCGCTGTCTATGGTGCTGAAACCCCACTGTTTGTTCTAAGGCTATGCAAGTCCCCACTAAGAACATTTTGTTAGAAGCTTTCTTTCCCCGACCATATACAAATCTTGAAAATTTTACTGTCACAAAATAGTGACTTGTGAGACACAGCACACACACATGTGGGTGCTGAATTTATAATAATCTCAAAAATAACATGTTTCTGGCTGCTTAGAAAGCACATGGGAAGAGCCCCACCAGCCCCCGAACTTTGCTGCTATTGAAGTCTCAGTGTGGCTATCATTAAGGGGGCCATCGAAGAAAGCAATTTAACATTAGCTTTTCAAGGACTAGGGAGATGTCTTGGTTGGTAAGAAGAACTAAGCTTAATCCTAGGGTGCATGGAAACCAACATATGTCGAAGCTTACCTGGAATCCTACAGCAAGGCTCCTGAAGCTTGTTGGAAGGTGAGTTTAGGTAAATTGGTAAATTCCAGCTTCAATAAGAGAGACATTATCTTCAGAAACTAGGCTGGGGAGCCTTAGAGGAAAACAGGTGCCATTGGCCTCTGGTTTCACACGCATGTGTGGACATAAGCATGTGCAATTGCACATGCATGTACACAGATGTACACCACAAATATTAGCCCTTCAAAACTGACTCTTCATTTGTGTAAGGATCAGGGAACAAGTTTGGAGGCATGTAGGGAAGGCACATCTGTGAGTTTTCCTGTTTTATTGCTCAGAACACAAATGTAGTTGTTAGTTTAAAAATGTAAATACTTTCTGCTTCGCATTTTAAGGCAAACAGGTTGTATCCTCCCCCCACCAAGAAGCCGATAGACTTGTGGGAATAAGTAGTTGTAAATAAAAAAGACTAGTTGAATAGATAGTGAGAGAGAGGGGAGAGAGAGAGAGAAAGAGAGGGCAGAGAGAGAGAGAGAGAGAGAGAGAGAGAGAGAGAGAGAGAGAGAGAGAGAGAGAGGTGTATATGAGGTGCAATGAAATCCAGAGGAGGGAGTGATCAACACTTTGCAGGAAGGCAAGAATCTTCCACAGAGATGTGATGACGAGGGTTCAGCACTGCTCCAGGTGAACACGGCATAGTGGAAGTGCTGGGAAGTTTTTGTCAACCTGACACAACCTGGAAAGAAGGGCCCTCAGTTGAGTAACGACTCCATCAGACTGGCCCATGGGCATGTCTGTGGGGTCGTTTTCTCAGTTGATTTTATAAGGGTGGTGCCAATGCTGGGCAGGTGTCATGGATTAACAAGAAGTCAAGCTGAGCCAGCTGTGGGGAGCAAGCCAGTAAACAGCATCCTCCATGGCTTCTGCATCAGCTCCCGCCTCCGGGTTCCGACCCTGAGTTCTTGATTACTGTTCATGATAGACTGCTAGCTTTAAGATGTAACCAGCTCTTTCCTCACCAAGTTGCCTTTGGTCATGGAGTCTATTATGCTCATAGAAATCAAATACGGATACTAGTATAGGTAGATATTGTGACACACACACACACACACACACACACACACACACACACACACACTCCCACCGCAAGGCAAACTAGTCTGCTAGAGCAAGAATTAATTAGCTCATGATTTGTGGTCTTTCTGGTTACTCTAGATCTTGCTTTCCATCTTCAGACGAGCAAGCCATGTCTGGGCTCATCCTCCTTTGTCTGAGGTTATAGGCTCTGGACAGTTAAGCCCAGAGCAACTCATCTAGAGTGGTCTGAACAAACTGTTCTCATACAAATCTGGTACAAGAGCAATGCAGGGGTGCATTATCCCTTTTGAGGTCTCTGCTGTGTCACTGATGATGACATCTCAACAAACAGTCACACCGCTCAAACAAAAGTCAAGCGATTACACGGACTTGCTTGTTACAAGTGTACAAGCATGAAGACCTGAGTTCAATCCCAAAGGCCATCTGAGACCCTCAAGTGTCAGTCTGTTTCTGAAATACAAAGCACTGAAGAAGCAGAGAAATTCCTGAAACTCCTCAGTCCATTCACTGGCCTGGTGGATTTAGTGAGCTCCAGGTTCAGTGAGAGACTTTCCCCCCTCCTTCCAAATAAAGCAGAGAGGGAATATGGAAGACACCTGCCAACCTCTAGCCTACACACACATATACAGACACAAACACATGTGAACATGTGCTCATATACACCACACACGCACACACACACACACACACACACACACACACACACACACCATACCCCCTCAAACACATACATCACATTGTGGAAAGGTCTGGTACACTGACTGATGGAATTCCTTACAGATGCTTTTCTCAAGTATCAGGGAGCTGTGTGTCTCATAGAACTCAATCCCAACTTATCAACAGACACAGAGTGTTAACAATATCAGAGATAGAAACAAAAACATAATAACCAATTCCTTGGAGATAGATATAAAAATTCACATGTATAAAAAAACTCTCACAAGAAAAGGGAACACAAATGAAATGTGTCAAACAAAGAAGAGAACATGGTGGCATGTCACCCATGCCAATATCTACAATAAATACCCATTCGGTGCATTGACTTTTAGGAAATTAAAAATGGGGATTTAATTGAAACAAATCAATAACAAAAAGGAATTTTAACTTCAGGTTAGCATTTAGTTGTCTTAAAATTAAAACAACTGGGCATTTGAAAAGAAAATATGAAATATATCTCCTAGGTAAAAATAAACAAAATAGATTTCATTTGTATAGGAATATTAATGTACCCTAAAATTCAGTGTGTAAGGTAGCTCAAAGGTCATCAGACCACATACATGTGAGCATTAGTTCACACTTGTGAGCATTAGTTCACATAGTATGTCAGGGAGAAGCATTACACACAAACCTTTATGTAGCTGACACTGGCAGCTTCCAAAACTCAAAGTGAAATGATTGGGAATACAAGGAGAAATTTGAAAAGAAAATAACCATAGCAGGTGATGGATACATTCTTTTTTAGAAATACAGACAGAGATAAATAGGATTAAAAGATACCATATGATAAAAATGCTTGCAGACACACAGAGATACAAAAATATGTATTGCCAATAGACTATAAATGTGCTTTAAAATATTCACTAGATGTCCTCAATGCTTGAACATGTGGTGGGAAATAAAAGAAACCTCACGTTTTGGAGAAGGCAGATAAGGTACATATTCTACTCAATGGATATGATAACAGTGATCATCAACTTTAAAACATATAGGCACCCTCACTCTAATACAATGCCTCCACCAAGCCCAGCTCTACCAAGCACCATGAGCATCTTCTAACTCTGTAGTCCTTGACTCCACAGTGCTGTAACTCTCGTCAGTCCAATTACAGCTTCTTCATTAAAAATTCCCACTGAATAAAAAATTACATTTGTATAGCATTTGAACAGACAGCAGTGTGACCTCTAAGGGCTTATTTTAAAGTTGGAAAGACATTTTAATGCATGCCCAGAATCTAGGTTGTGGTGCTCGGCCCCTACGAAGGTGAGTTTTAACTTGGCTAGATTCTAATGTCAAGTTGTTTGATCACATGTGAATCCAAGAGTTGGTGGAGAGGCATTTTGTGGGTGTGGTGAAGATCTGTAGTCAGTGCCCGTTAGGTAATGATGCTCACTCTTGTTACTGTGGATGTGCTTAACACGATCAGTTCAAGATCTCTGTAGCTCAAGCTGATGTTTAGATAATGTTTGAGTTTCTTGTCAGCTGCCTTATCCTGTATCAGACTTGATGGGCTTCATTGCCTGAGCCAATTCCATGGAATACACACATAAATACAAAAATAATTGACGTGTGTGTGTGTGTGTGTGTGTGTGTGTGTGTGTGTGTGTGTGTGTGTGTGTGTGGTGTGGGAGGGCATGGGTGCATGTGTATTTTTTGTGTTTAATATTGGTTGAGCAGATAGTAAGTGCCTTAAGATTTTTGTTTATTTGTTTTGTTCATCTGATGCAAGCTAGTTATGTGGAAAACGGGAACCTCAACTGAAAAAAAATGCCCCAACCAGAATGTCCTGTGGGCAAGTCTGTGTGGCCTTTTCTTGATTAATGATTGATGTGGGAGGGCCCAGCTCACTGGGAGTGGTGCCATCCCTGAACTGTGGTCCTAGATGCTTGCTACAAGAAAGCAGGTTGAGCAAGCCATGATGAGCAAGCCAGAAAGCAGCACTCTTCCATGCCTTTGCATCAGTCCCTGCCCTGACTTCATTTGATGGAGGACTGGGCTGTGGGTGTTGTGTAACAGTGTGCCCTGAGTTTGAAATATTCCATCCTGAAGGGAAGTTCTTTAAACAGGAAGGTACACAACTCAAAATAGCGCCCACGAAGTTCCTGAAACTGACCAGATCCATTAGATTCCTCCCTTCTAGAGTAAGCAATAAGAGCTGAGAGTCCCTCAGATAAGCCAAGCAGCAAAGGAGACCTCTGAGACCACAGCAGCTGCTTGGAAGAAACTAGCCCAGCTGCCTAGAAGAGGTTTAGATAGATGAAATCATTGGGAAAGGACACTCTCCAGCCTATTGGGCTGCCTGTAGGTTGGGTAGAGTGTTCCAGGTTTCTAAATTTTGTGAGCTGCCACTCATGCTGGGGTAGAGTTTAGTGATGCAGCCATCTTTGTGTTATGTCTGCTCCTGCAATAATCCCTCACCCATATTCTCATAAGTAACTTGAATAAAACTCATTGGTTCACCAGGTTGGACTCTGATAGTGTGCACACATATGTCTGTTGTAGGCTTCTTATCTGGGGTGAGGAGATATGTGTCCTCAATCTCCCCAGGAAGAGGTTTGTCACACAACATAGGGAATTAAAACCTTTCCTCCTCAAGTTGCTTTTGGTCATGATAATTGTCACAGCAGCAAAAGCTCTTAAATAGAGTCAAACCCAACATGGTCGTTAGGGTTTCAAGGTGTATTGTCCTAGCTTTAAGTCCTAATCATATTATCAACAAGCCATACACCTATCTATAAACCATGGAAACATTCTAAGACCCAGCATGTAGATGAAGAAAATGGTGGCAACTTCCCAGAGATGATTTTAGATAAAGAAATGAGCATAATGCAAACAGTAGTTGGTGCATTCAGAGTTCAAGAATGCGTTGTTTCCTAATTAGGGGGCCTTAAAATTTGCTCTGAACTTGAATTCAGTATGCAAAAAATGTCTGTGTTTAGCTGCTTGGAAATTTAGGGCACAAGATCAAAACTACTTCACGTGGGCGGCTGATGCTCTACAGTCACGTGACATAGAACCCTGGATCTGGATGGTCACCATTCTCTGATATGGCAGGATTCATTTCCGGCATATGGAATTAAAAGAAAGCATGTGTTCAACTACTTTTCCTCAGAGCCCTCAGAAATGTTTTTCATACAATGGAGCAAGATTGCTCTTAAAAAGTCACTGCCATTTATGGGGTAATTAATATGCATATTAAGCATTCTAAATATATATTTCATCAAATGGCAACATAAATCGCCTGGAGCACTGTATGAAAATGCACACACCAGGCTGGAAAGGCGGTGGAAACTGCAAATGTCTCTGAGGCTGAGTCTGCTCAAATGCTCACACATGGACTGGGTCTGCAGAATTCAGGGGAGCAAAGAAAAAGCCCCTGTGTTTCCTGGAGAGGAGAGGTGGCAGTGTCACTCATACCAGGTGGGGAGGAGATGGGATGGCAGTTCTCTGCATTTGGCTTTGACTTTGGTGTTTGAGAATGGGAGATGCAGAGAGAGGGAGGGAGAGCCAAGAAGAGCCAGAGGCCAGCAGAGCTGTGGGCAGGGATTCTTCTTGAGCTACACTAATGACTGGGCCCCAGTAAAGGCCACTCTTCATCAGACCCATAGATGCGGCTTTGTGTCATTTCCACTGTCATCTCCATGAGTTGCGTGGTGATGCTAGACTGTTGGGTAAGGACATTGTCTAAGATGACAACTTGGGGATCTGGACACTGTAATATTGTGCAAATGCAGAGCCTTGTGTGTGCCGTTGCCTGGATGAGCCAGTGGACCTCTGGAGCAGGAGGGCTCCGATTCTCCAGGAAAGTGGACCTGTGGTGGGAATATCACTCGTTTGAAGGCAGGCATTAAAACAGAGTGATTGTGGGCAGATGCAAGCAGGGAGACCAGGGACGAAGAGTCTGGGTCCGAGATTATACCCAGAATCTGGACACATCCATTCCTGAGGTCCATGGTAGAGAAGGGAGCTGACAGGAGGCAGGTGGGCCTCAGCAGGAAGGGTTGTCCTGAAAGACCCCCACTCAAGGCTAATAGCTTAAGGCCTGGCTTAGCAATGGTAACGCCATTTTGCAAGGCTTCCACATAAACAAGTAAAAGTACAGGACAAGGTCAGTACTCACAGGCTGCCACATCTGGCCTTGGGAAGGGAGCAGAGAGTTCGGAGAAAAACCCAAACATGAGCTAAGTCAGCTATTATCAGATCCCCAAACACGTAACAGACTTGTCCTCTGATGACTCAATGCCTTATTTGAGCTGACCAATGGGACCCCTGTAACTATGCATCTCGCTTCTGTACCCATGCTTTTGCTACCCAGCCCTATAAAAGTCCCTCTCCCCAGCCTGTGGGTGCGCAAGTCCTCCGAGAGACTTTGTTGCCCACAGGTACCTGTGTATCTCAAATAAACCTCTTGCAGTTTGCATCCGCATCCGTGGTCTCGGCTTGGTCTTTGGGTCCAGGGGTCTCTTCCTGGAGGGAAGTCCTCTTCTGGGGTCTTTCAGTCCCAGTCATGACAGCCTTGAAAGGTGGACACTGTGTCATCTTCCCATTCCCTGTACCTGGCGAGTAACCCATCCACACTGAAGTCGGATGAGGTAAAGAGAGCCCACATTCAGGCGCAGCAGGCAGGAGAAAGACAGAGTGACTGGTAGAAGCAACGGAGCAGCTTGACTAGCAGGGTGGAGAGGCCAGTCAACACATCACAGACTGCAGAATGAGCAATGGCAGGGGACATCACAGGCTGCAGAATGAGCAATGGCAGGGGACATCACAGACTGCAGAATGAGCAATGGCAGGGGACATCACAGACTGCAGAATGAGCAATGACAGGGGTATGGCTTCGAAGAGTCTCCTCCCCATCCCTGGGGAGAGGTGTTCCCTCAACCAATGTCATCCTGCCCAATAGACATGGGTTCACTGGATTCTTCTCCACCCTGAACACTGAAAGAGAGAGAACTCTTTTTCTATTTCAGGCCATGGTGGAAAGTGGATACTGTTCTTAGAAATGTCCTTAAAAAGTAACTGCTTGGTCAGTTTTTCAAATTAACAGTTTTCTTGTTTTTGCATAGTTTTAAATGACCAATTTACATTGTATCAATATCTCATTCCATGACACCAGAGTTTTGGGAGTTTGTTATGCATGCTTGAGTGCATGCGTGTGTGTGTGTGTGTGTGTGTGTGTGTGTGTGTGTGTGTGTGTTAGGGTTCAGGGATATGTGCATATGAATGCAGGTACCCATGGTGGTCAGAAGAAGATGCCTAGAGCAGGCATTGTAAGTGGAGTTAGTTGTGTGCTGCCCAAAGTGGATGCTCTCGGATTGACACCCGAGCCTCTGTAAGAACACTAGGCATGCTAACCTTTGATCCCTCTCTCCAGTACCAACAATGCCTATTTTTGAGCTTATGATCACAAGCCACCTCCAAACTCAATGGCTAGAAATGATACTTATTTTTGCTCTTTGGGGCAGCTGGATAACTCTGAGTCTCAGATGAGCATATGGGAGCTTTTGTCATCAGAGACTGGCCAGGGTCAGCCAACACCAGCTTGTTTCTAATGTCCTTTGATCCCCTTGGCTCTGCCCCTGTGTCCATGCAGACTGTGAAACTGCAAAGGAGGAAGGGAGGGAGCAGATGTGGCTGCAGATATCAGAAAAAAATGGCTTCTACTTGTCTAGCATCTCACTGTTCAAACTAAGGCAGCAACAACTCATGCTGCTTAAGCCTCAGCTGGTCTGGGAGCCCTCAACAATGGAAAGATGCCAGAGTTACTCAGTGGGGTTCTGGAGGTCTAGAAGGATGGTGTCTACTGTCATGGTGAAAGACTGTCAGAGTCACAAGAGGCAGGCTTCCCTCAGTTGCACATCGCATCCCCTTGACTGTAGAGAGCCACGTAGTGCCACGCCTTAAAGTGGCGCTGGCTTCTGCCTTACACCTTCCCGCTGGTAAAGACTCTCTGGGTAAACAAGCCCTTAATTGGTTCAGTCTGTTCAGCCTGTCTGCTTCCGCATTAGAGTAGCCTATCTGCAGGGTCCACGTGGCTCACTGGGGTTGGTTAGCTCAAGGGTATTTAAGCCTGTGCAGGGGTTCCTCCCCCTCTCCCTCCCTGTGGGCCAGAAGCAACATGTTTAAAGGATCCTGATTAAAACTGCATGAAGAAGATCTACTGGAGTCGCGTGTTCCTTGCTGGCGAGGGCAGGCACGTACACTTGACCACTCCTGAGAGCACGCCACACATTGGCTACCCACTTCTGAGGATGCTCAGTGTGTAAAGGGAGGGTTACTCAGGGCATCTTTTGTTTTCAGATTATGTGTGCTGTTGGGGCATCAGAGCTTCTTTCCCGTTTATTATCCCATTCCTTAGGGTTGGCATGGAACTCAGCATCACACTGAACCCACAGGTGCTCAGATTTGTCAAGAACAGACATGGGAAGTAAAGGGGAGCACAAGCAGGGTCAAGACCCAGCTAGGGATTGGTGTGGGCTGGGATCTGACATCAACTTTATCAGGGGCTTGTGTTTGTGATCCTATCTGTGAGTATGCATGTGACTGTCATACGTCCCTCTGTGAGTATGTGTGTGACTGTCACACGTCCCAAGGTCCTCGTGCTGCTCCACTCCCTCTTTATGAAGGTGGCTGCCTCCATGGGCATTGCAGGGCAGCTGTCAGCAGCACCATTTGATGAACAAAGCCACAGTTCAAGGCTCTCAAATGATGTCACCAAAATTCTATATTTACTTGTGCACAGGCCCACACCATTCCTTTGATTGTAACAGCTAGGCACTATTTACAAAATTAAAAACATAAATCGCATGAGTTACCACAGCAAGTTATAGTTAATAAGTCTGAAACAGGAGCCAGATATCTGTTCCAATGGCCTAATATTGCTGAACAGGGTGCTTACAGGAGGGTGTGGAGTTGGAAATTTCTATCACACAAATGTCCTGGCTTCAGCAGACTTGGGGAGCTAAGGAGAGGGAAGAATCTTAACATCCTGAGTTTTAAGGAGGGCTATGTGTGTGAGAGAGCGCTCCACAGGGCCATTAGGGTTTGTACAGGAGTAAAGGTCTCAAAAGCTTGGGATCAGCCTGGACTCTGACAGGCTGGGGACTTAGGTCAGACCTCAGTGCTAATTATCTCTATCTTTGGGACATTTTTGAGCTGCAAATATGAATGAGGATTGAGTATTGTAGCCAATATCAGACAGGCAGTGACTCACATCACTTAATGAGTTTTACTCGCTTGTCATTCATGCCTTTGAGCTGTTTGAAAATGCTTCAACTTTCTATGTCCCCTGCCATTAACATCCAACAATAGAGGCCGGAGATTCTGAGAATCTCCCTGACATAGATGTTACCCAGTTATGGTGACATGGCAAAGGGACATTTGGCAACATTGGACACCTTCTGGGAGTGAGGAAGAGTCTTCCTTGATAAAGGAGAGGGCCTCATGAGGATGCTCCTTCTCATGACCTTGGTCGTTTCCATCTTTGCTATTGTGAGGATATACTATGTGCAGTTTTTGTAGCCATATTGGATCCAGGAGGCAATGAATCTAAGCATGGAATAGATAATATTAAAACAGGCAAGTGCGGATATGAAGTTCTCTGCCACTAAGTTAATAGACCCATTGTAAGACATTTCAAAATGATTAATAAAGACTATACTTCATTTGGCTTAAACTGCCATTTGTTGCCCATAGACAGACAGGTTCATTAACAATAATTATTACGTATATCACATACAGTGCTGTGGACTGTGCTTGGCTCATAGCAGTACACAGAGAGACTGCATCCATTGTCTCGTGACACTTCCAGATCCATGAGAGGTATGGACACTGTTGGAAATGAGAGATAATTGGAGATGAGATTGGCAGGGCCTATTAGCTATGGTAATTATCACCTGGAAACACCTTGAAGTTTGTAAAATAGGCCAGTAGCCCAGATGACTTCTCTACAAGAAGTCAGTTGGTGTTCCATAGGAAGCATTGTGGCATTTGGACTTGAAGCAGACACTGAGCAACTATCTCTACAGACAGTAATAGAAAAAAATGGCATCTGCTTCAAAGATCAGACTGGAGGAAAGTCAGGCATCCTAGTAAGCACCCAAGGATGCATATCTGTGTGGGGGACAGTGTGACCACTGAAAGACACAGTTATGTCTGGGGCATCAAATTCAATGTTGACTGGGAAGACCGAAGTACCAATTTGCATCCTTGATGAGGTGTGATGAGGATGGCACCTTATCCCCATGCTTCCCCTTCTAAGACAGCATTATCCCTTTCTTATCAAGAAAAACAGCAGCAGCAGCAGACTGCTTGACTGCTTCCAGTCAAAGGAGGGCCTCAAAGACACTTAAGTAGTACCTTTCAAATGTGTCCACATCATCTAAATCAAAGAATGTCTGAGACACATCATAGCCAAATGTGGATGTCAGTTAACAGCTACATTTCAGTTTCAGTTAGTTTGTGACAAATTTACTGCCTTAATATGAAATAATAATAAAATGTGGAGGACCAGGCTACAAGTGCCACTTATCCTAGGTAAAGAAGTCTATACATTCAAAGCTGCACCGAAATGAAAAGTTCATTTACTATCATCCCAATCTCCCTAAGGCCAAGGAAGCATTGCAGAAGAGGGAATAGAAAGATTGTAAGAGCCAGAAGTTGGAGTAGAGCAGAGTCTTCTGGGCAGGACAGGGTCATTGCATTCATGAATTAACCAAAGCTGTGTCTGCCTGCACAAGACCTGCATAGGATCCAACTGGTCAACATTCCAGCATGAGGTAGGTAAGGGGCTCCCAAGCTCTCACCCCAGCTGAGGAGCTACTGATGTTTGCTGCCTGCTAGGAAATAGAAATGCAGTTTTCTTGAAGGGAGTAGGTGCTACGAGTAGGATTTTCCCTGCCGGTTGGTCTGGTCCCGCCGCCATACCAGCCACCAATAACACGCAGAGACTCTGTATTTGATATAATGCTGTTGGCCAGTTACTATCATTGCTTATCGGCTAGCTCTGTCTTAATGATTAACCCATTTATACTTATCTAAGTATTTCCACGTGGTCTCATCTTACGGCCAGAGCAGCTGGCGTTCTACCTCTACGGTGACTACTTCTTACTACTTCCTTCTTCCTCCTAGTCTCCTAGCCCCGCCTATCTTGCTTTCCTATTGGCCAACAGTGCTTTATTCATTAACCAGTATGAGAAACATATTTACAGAATAACATCTCCCATCAAGTGGGTGC
>JANBXA010000588.1:5865000-5882500 GCA_030556225.1 Cricetiscus sungorus
AAATACAACCCTTGAGGAGGATCTTTCTCTGCCCCTACGACCGGCCTCTCTGCTCCCCCTTTCCTTAAGTTGAGTGATATCATGGGAAGTTTCCTGGCAGATACAAATTCCAAACATTACCCATCTCAACTTCACCTTTAAGAGAAGCTGTGTTATTGCCTTCATAACTGTGAACAGCAAATCAGAAATTAGAGAGAAGGCAAACTGACAGTGATTGATGCCGGAGGCTTTCTCCTGATTCGCTGATTAAACTCATCAATCTATATGCAGAAGATGTGTCCAAGGCAAAAGGAAGCAACCAGCCTTAACGGTGCTGGCTGTCAGGAGGAAAGGGAGAAGGAGGCTTTCTTCTTGGTGGTGCACAGGAGCTGCAGGGGAGAAGGATGGACTTAGAGAATGTTTACTTCCAAACGGGAGAAGCCCAGGGGACTGAAGGTCTCCTGGGGTGTGTGAGTGCTCTCACTGAAGGAGGGAAGTGAGGAAAAGTCCCCCAGAGAGTCCAAAAATTGGTACATTTCTCTTGGGGAAAACAGAATGTCCTGAGGGAATTTAAGGGCACGGAGATTCTCTATTCTGCCTTAAGGCTGAACAACTCTTTCTCAGCCTTTCAGCTTCAGACTTGCACGTGGCTTCTTCATGCCCCTCTCTCTGCCCTCATCTTTTCCCCCAGTTTTGCCACCTGGTCCTCCACAAGGCTGGTTAAGGAGACCATCCCTATCCTTGTGCTGCGTTGTCTCCAAACCTCTCCCACACACCACTGTGGTTCACTTATTCGCTTGTTTCTTTAGCCATTTAAGGACAAGGTCCGTTTAAAGACAAGGGATATATTGGTCCACTGCTCTACTGAGAATGCCTGTTAACATGATTAGCAGAGCAGAGGTGCTTGTCACCTAGCTGGCATCATCTAGTCAACTCTTAGTTGCTTCTCAGAAGTTTGTATCTTTAGATATGAATTCTAGAAGGAGTGTGCCTCCAGAACACTTCCAATCTCAAGACCCCACCAAACTGTGTAAGATTCTTCAGATTGCTGTAACAGTTCGCTACAAAATCCAGTCCTTTAAGATGATATGGTATGACTCTCTTGTCCTTTTGGAAGTTCCGTGTCTGAAATCCAAGTGTCACCAGGACTGTGTCCAGACCAAAGCTCTAATGAGGGACCCTCCATACTTCCTCCACCAGGACTGTGTCCAGACCAAAGCTCTAATGAGGGACCCTCCATACTTCCTCCACCAGGACTGTGTCCAGACCAAAGCTCTAATGGGGGACCCTCCATACTTCCTCCACCAGGACTGTGTCCAGACCAAAGCTCTAATGAGGGACCCTCCATACTTCCTCCACCAGGACTGTGTCCAGACCAAAGCTCTAATGAGGGCCCCTCCATACTTCCTCCACCAGGACTGTGTCCAGACCAAAGCTCTAATGAGGGCCCTCCATACTTCCTCCACCAGGACTGTGTCCAGACCAAAGCTCTAATGAGGGCCCTCCATACTTCCTCCACCAGGACTGTGTCCAGACCAAAGCTCTAATGAGGGCCCTCCATACTTCCTCCACTTGTTTGCTTAGGGTCTTCCTTAGTCCTGGCTGCCTCACTGGGTTCTGTTTCTTTGTGGGACCTCAACTTCAGTATGTACTGTCTTTTAATTCTTAAAAGGACAGCTTGTCATTGGCTATAGATTCCACCCTACAGTGACTTCATCTTATGAGGCTTCCCTTAGTACCATTTTGAAGGCCCTGGTGAACAATAACATCACACCTAAGATTTGGGAAACTCCACTATGCAGCAGTGCATCTCTTCTCCACTCTAAGATTTAATCTATGAGGAAGTGCACGAACCTCACAAGGTTCAGGGAACTCCTGAAAGTTACAAGATTCACTAGGCCTCCCGCAAGGTTATACAAGTATTAACATTTGTTGGGAGGACACACTGACTAGCATGGTTAGCTACATGTAAGCTGCACAGGAAGCTCCAAGACTGCAGGTTTTATGAGTTGTCACTCAGGCTGGGTGGGCTTGCCAGTGACACAGACACTTCTGAGTCACAGCTGCTACTGTAAGTGACCCCAGTGAACTCACTTGGGTGGAACCATCATGTCTTTGGTCTGTCATCAGGGCTCAATCTAGGGTGAAGAGACGCTGTTCTGTATCTGCCAGGAAAAGTCAAACAGTGCCTGTCAAGTGTGGCAAATGCTTAGAATGAGTGGATGAGTCCATGATGTCACAGCAGAGTCAGGGAAAAGGGGTCACATGCCACAGTCTGAGAGTCACCCCATTTAGATGGGGAAGTGTCACATGGGCTAGGAAGATGCACACTGTTTTTTAATAGCTGACAGAGTGCCTGGGGTGGGGGTGGGGTGCTCTACAAGGCATGAATGAGGAGAGGGCTAAGTGCTGCTTGGGTACAGAGCAGGATGGACAAGCCTTTTGAGATAGCAAGTACAGATGCCATCGACAAATCCATGATCACAGCCATGGACCAGTAACTGGGTGTGACCCCCAACTACTGGGAGGTCAGAGGAAGAGGGAGCCATTGTGTCATTCCACATCTGGAAAGATACAATGGGATTTGGTCTCTGCCTCAAAAGTGTCACAGGTTTAGAAAGTGGCAGGAGAAAATGCAAGAAGACAGAAGGTGTGTGGTGGTGCAGATAGAAGCAACCTCACTCAGGAGACGGGAAGCTGGGGAAGGCATGTTCATGTGCTCACGTACATGGACGGGCTAGAGGACATCTCTGTAGCTGTCCACCTTGTTTCCAGATAGCTTCTGGCACTAGCCTGGTACTTACCCTTAGGCCGTGCTGGCTGACCAGTGAGCCTCAGAGGTCTGCCTGTCTCAGTCTCTCCTGTGCAGGGGTCACAAATGCTGGACACTGCATCTGGCTTTTATGCAAGGATTCTGAGCATCCAACTCAAGTCTTCATGCTGGCTCAGCACACACTTCACTGGCTGAGTCAGCCTCTTAGTCCCAAACAAGCTTTTAAAATAGGAGAAGTGACAACAAGTCAGCGGAAGTGTGACCATTTTCTGCCTGGACCGGGCTTCTTTGGCATAGCAGTGGGCAAAATTAGCATTCTACGATAGGACCTGGAATTGACTGGAACCAAGCAGCCACTCAGGGCACCTTGCAAATTGCTGTTGTGTGCTTTCTCGCACTTTCTAGCATTGTGCTGGGCCTGTCTCCCAGTTCCCTTTTATTCTGCATCCAGCACTCCAATTTCTGCCTTCTCTATGTTGTTTATATGAAGCAGCTCCTAGCATGAAGCACAACACAGTTTGCTACATTTGGGTCTTAAATCAATCACAGGCTGAGAAACTGCACATTAGTCTAAGCTGCTCATTTAGTATTTTATCCAGACAATATAATTAGGATTTCTTCAAAACAAGTTTCTAGGCAATCAAGAGAGACAGCCACTATCAATATAATGTTTCTAAGGTAGGTTAACTGTCTTGGGAAACTGGGCCATGACCTCACACTTCTTTGCTGTCACAGTCTATCATGCTGTCCTATTGGCCAGCATAGTGGGAGAACATGGTCTCTTACCATGGGCAAAGGAAAATGACAGCTAGCAAGGGAACACACACTTGCTTTAGAGTCCACTTCTAATTCAACTCCATCCGCAGAGCAATATGATTATGAGACTTATGTGTGCAGTGGTCCCAAGCCTCAGTCCAGTGGAATGCGTTCTAGACAGAAGGAAGGCAAGGTACTGCCAGGCCAAGGTGTGCATTGCAAGAATACAATGGGGGTCCTCCTAATGGTCAGCTCCTGGGAATGGCAAGAAGAAGACTGTCTTTCAATCTTTATCCTTAGAATGGGAAGTGTTAGTATGTGTGCTTTGTCATAGTGTTTATGCTTAATTACAGTGTTTATTCTTAGTCGCTCTCTCTCTCTCTCTCTCTCTCTCTCTCTCTCTCTCTCTCTCTCTGTGTGTGTGTGTGTGTGTGTGTGTGTGTGTGTGTGTGCACATGTGCGCGCACGCGTGCACATGTGTGTGTTGGGATCAGGTACAGAGACATTAGGCTTTTACTAAGACCCTTCTCTGTTTCTCTCTGAGCCCAAAGCTCATCCTCAGCATGGCACACTTCAAAGACTATGATATAAAGTTCTTGTCCTTTTGGGTTTCTTTGCCCTTCAAAATCACCTGCATGGTGACTACAATAATTAGAAGACACCTATTTCAATATTGCATATTAAACTGTTTCTTTAAAGAAAAAAGAAGAGCTCTTTAAAATTCTGATTTTCAATTAAACTAAACCATAACATTTTGGTACCCTTCTGAAGACATCACATGTGTATCAACACTTTCCCTCTGGGTCTTACAGAGACAATGGGTGGCCTTGACTATGGGTGAATGCATATGTTTAAAATAATACTGTCAAACTCACAAGTCAAAATTTATTGTATGTGAGTATCAGTGGTAGGATCCTGTCTGTCTGTCTGATTAACTGTCTGTCTGCTCCATCTGTCTGCTCCATGTGCCCCATCAGCCATCATCCATCCACCCATAATCTATCTATCTATCTATCTATCTATCTATCTATCTATCTATCTATCTATCTATCTATCTTTATCTATCTATTTATCTATTTATCTTTATCTATCTATCTATCTATCTATCTATCTATCTATCTATCTATCTATCTATCTATCTATCTATCCATCCATCCACACACCCATCCATCCATCCATCCACACACCCATCCATCCATCTATCCATCCATCCATCCATCCATCCATTCATCCATTCATCCATCCATGTATCTAGCCATCTCTCATCTTGAGACAGGTCTCTCTATGCAGCTGACATATTTATTCTGGGCTGGTCTTGAAGTCATGGCCCTGTTTCTCCCTAATGGTGGGCCTTTCAATGAATATTTTCTCCTCTTGTGTTTAATTTCCTTTTTCTACTTTAAAAATTCAACAATACTGATAACATGCAAAAAAAAAAAAAAGAGAATAGACTTGTTTAGGAGTAGGAACAGGTGTGAGGTCACTAAGATGCTTTGCAGTTTCCAGCTCCCCTCTTATTTTTGTCAGATGTTTCTCTTCTTGAGTATGATTAAAAAAATACTCAGCAGATGGGTTTAGACAGATAGACAACACCTGGGTCTTTAGAATGGGGACCCAGGACTGGCAAGAATGTTCCTCAGAACTCTTACACATGGGCAGGGAGGTAGAGCATGTCTGGTCTTCCTGACAAAGCCCAAACCTGTTTGACTTCTGCTGAGTATCCTGTATCCCTCAGGATTTGTTTCCTTCTGTCTTCTTCCCCCAGATGCAGTCACACAGCACCGAAGTTCTGTCAAACCACTAAGTAGAAATCATCCAGCTGTATTTTAATCAGGGGGGACACTTAAATGTTGTATTGAAGGTCAGACAAAAAAATGTCATCCTCTCACCCGCACCATCACCCCTCTTGTTCCTCAACTGCAGAAGGGGAAACTGATATGATTGGGACTGTCTGCATGAGGAGCAGACACTCTTTCTTCCCAGTCCTTTTCCCACTCCCATGTCTGCATCACTGACTTGCTGCAGAGGTCTTCATGTATGTACACATGTGCTCACACATTCTGCTGTGCCACTGAATTTCTGTTGTCCATCTTTCCATCTGCAGTGCTGTTCCTTGCTCTCCTAGACTCAAATAGAATATCTCATCCTCTGAGTCACCTCACATGTAGCTTGGGCAGAGAGTGGCTCCAAAGATTTCCTTTTTCGCCCCCAAGATGCTTCCATTTTAAAGGGGAAGCCTATGTACAAGGTCACCGAAGAATGAAGTGTGCAGACAAACGCTCACCGCTGGCTCTGTGTCAGAAGGGAGTTTGCCAGTGTGAGAGATGAAGGGGATGGGGGCACTGAATGGGCCTTCTCTACACACACACATACAATGATAAAGGAGCACAAATAAGCCTACAGTGGCACTGTGCCATCATTGTTTATGTCAGCCAATTCATCATCAGCTGCCTCGTGAGAAATCCCTTGCACAAAAGAAGAGCTGTAGCTGGAATCACATTCTGGCTCTTCCTGTCCGGGGTCCCAGTTCCGGTTCCATCATCTAGGAAGTGGCAGCAAGGCCACCAGCTTTACCATTCCTGAGGGATGCTCTGCAGGAGTTCTTTAGAATGTTTGTTCCATGGAACTCTCAGTGGCTAAATCAGGTGCTTTGGAAATATAGGTGTCCTGTATTGATCATACCAGCGTTTGCAGTCAGGGGACAATACTAGGGGTTAGCAGAAGGAGGCCAGAGAGGTCTGACACCCTCAAATTAGAGCGCTATTGTGAAAAAATGGTATATCCTCTTGGAGTCTGAAGGTTCTCACTATCTCCTGGATGCATGCTCAGGTCAGTTACCTATTTAGCATATCCTGGGCTTAGAAACTAGCCCATCTTATATGTCCACACAGTCTTCCTCCCCGCTTTCTTTCCTCTTCATTCTGTGTATTCCTGTACATCTTGGTCTCCCTGTGTGCATTGTGCACATGTATGTAGTGGCCAATGCCAATGTGGGGTAACTTCCTCAATAACTTTCTACATTATTTTTTGGGACAGGCTCCCTGGATGAAACTGGAGCTTGACAAATGGTCATATTAGGTAGTCAGTAAGCCCTAGAAAGTCCCAAATCTGTAACATTCCCCACCACCCAGACTGGCGCAATACTATAACACCATGCTGGCCTTTTTACATGGGGGCTGTGGATTTGAACTCAGGTTCTCATGCTTATCTGGCAAGCACTTTACTAACTGAGCCATCTTCCAAGCTTCTCTCCTTAACTTTAGAACAATTTTCTTCCTTTGAAATAGTTGTAGACTCACAAAACTTTGTAAAAAATAGTGTAGAGCTCAAGGCTTAGCTTTGACTAATTGCTCCTCCCACCCTTGAGCAATGACATCTTACAGAACCAAAGTTAAGGAATAGGACTGAAACATTGATCCAGATGGAACCCTTGCTATATCTTGGGGTGTATTTTTAATTCACAAGATTGGGCTTGGTGCCCACAAGAAGCCAGAAGAGGAACTTGGCTCCCTTGGAAATGGAGTTACAGGTGGTTTTGAGCCACTGTGTGTATATCGAGAACAGATCTGGGATCCTCTGTAAGAGAACCAATGTCTCTTAACTACCGAGCCATCTCTCCATCCCAAGAACTTCTGCACAGTCCTGTTTATTCAATTTTGGCGCTTCATTCCACCAGTGGATTGTGGATCTACCTTCATAGTCAGACCAGATAACTAAAATTCACTTGTGTCTCTTGTAAGTAATACACTTCAAAGAATTCTTTTCGTTCAGCAGACATTTGTTGAATGGCTTAACAAAATACTAAATATATCTATATATTAATCTATATTTATACATCTCTTTAGCATTTATCTATCTGTCTATGTATCATCTGTCTGTCTATCTATCTATCTATCTATCTATCTATCTATCTATCTATCTAGTTCTCATTTCTTAGACTGCATAGATAGATGACTTAGGAACATTGGGAGTCTGAAAGAATAGCTTCCTATGACAGACTGCAAGATCTCAACCTTAGTATTGACAACCATTACTTCACATAACATGCATACATAGCTCCCCAATGCCTAGTCCTAGTCAAATCAATTTAATTAACTAACAAAGGTAGTTGTTATGGTAACTATGATACTAATTTATTTCAGCAAATACTCGGTATGATTGACGTGTTGCTAGGCAACAGCCAATAGATTGGACATCCAATGAAGACAGATTTCACCTGGAGCAGATGTGGCTACCTAGTCATAACTCCAGGCTCTGGTTGAGGAGGTGTTTCACAGAGAAATGTTGATATATTGAAGATGGTCTTAAACAACAGAATCTTTATTGTTACCTTGAAACAACCAGAGGCAAAGTCCACACTTTTGAGAATTGAAAGGAAGATACATACAGCTAGTATGCCTCATTTAAGCTTCTCTCTCTCTCTCTCTCTCTCTCTCTCTCTCTCTCTCTCTCTCTCTGTGTGTGTGTGTGTGTGTGTGTGTGTGTGTGTGTATTCCTTTTCTAGTCCTAAAAATCCACCTTTCTACCTCTCTGTAAAGATAGATGTGAATTTAACAACAACTGTATCTCCCACACATGAGCGATAAGTCAGCTGAGATATGACTGGAGTGATGGCAGGGCTGTTTCATTGGAAGGTTTTATATCTTTGGGGACCTCTTTGAGCCCCTTCTCTTTGCTGGAATTCTCCCATCCAAGATGCTGCCCATCCCACAGTCTGTATCCCCACTTTCACTTGGGGTTCCCAACTCATTCTCTTTCAATGCTGAATGGCAGACATCCATCTCATGGACTGTATCTGTTAAGCTATAAGTAGTACTGAAGCCAGGGAGGAAACACAGATATCTGTGGAGAGACCACAAAATCAATCTAGGGACTGCCTTTGTAAAGGGTTCCCAATTCACATCCATGCTTGCAAACTCAAGGCATGCACACGTGACAGGTGGGTGAAGACCTAGAATGATGTAGTCACAGGTAGGATGAGGGGGGTGGGGAATCCTGGGAGATCTGAGAGATGGTTACACCAAATGGCATTCGAGAGCAATCTCTTCTGTTCTCTTTACTGGACTCTTGTCCTGCAGAGTGTCTGTACTGAGACCAGTCACTGGCTGGGGTGATCCCTGCAGGAACACTAGGAATGCTCCTTTTTGTAACAGGAGTCACATGATGTTGTGGGGACAGATGCCCAGATTCTGAAGGTGATGCTCACTGTAGATGCTTCTAAGTCACACCTAAATCTTCTGTTTCCCCAGGGTCTAGTCCCTGTGTGGCACAGATCATATTATCACCGGGAAACTTCCAAACCCTGGGTATCTAACTGCAAAGTCCAACAAGACCCCTGCTGCCAGTGTGAGGTTTAGTGAAGGATGTGATTCCATTCCAGCCAACCTACTTGCTTCCCTAGGAGCTGCAAATGCTGAAGGTAGCTTGACACAGAAAGAGAATCATGAGAAGAGGAACACTAAGTGTTATCTAACTTGGAAGCTTCCCAAGAACCGCCTTTGCAGAACCCTGCCTGGGAGACCGGACATCTTCCTCTCTGGGGACTCGGAGAGTGAAGGACTGGCAGTGACTGTAACTGAGTACAAGGGTGAGGTGGAAGAGAAAGCAGGGGAAGAAGAAATGGAAAGAATAAAACTGAAAGAAGGAAGGAGGAATAGGGGAGATAAGAAGGAAGGGGGAAGGAGGGGAGCATGGAAGGAAGGAAGAAGGAAATGAGAAAGAAAAAAGAAAAACTCTTGTTATTCATTTAGAGTGTAACACAGAAAATCAACATATATATTTAATGGGTCTTTGGACTAATTGCCCAGAGTTTGCATACACAGCACACACAGTCAGACACATATGCACACACACACACACACACACACACACACACACTCATACATACTTGCACCCCATACATACATGCACATACACTCACACTTGCACACATACACTGACATGCATACACTCATACATACTTGCACCCCATACATGCATGCACATGCATTCACACTTGCACATGCATGCACACACACTTGCACGCATGCGCGCCATCCCGGCCTTTAAAGACTGCATACTACTCAACTATGTGTGAACTGTACTTGTGTATCTATGGATATACATGTTATGAGTAATGGGTTTTTCCTGCCGGCCTGGGCCCACTGCCACGCCAGCCCCAAATAACACACAGAGACTCTGTATTTGATATTAAGTTGTTAGCCAGTTACTAGTTTCTTATTGGCTAGGTCTGTTTTAAATATTAACCCATTTCTATTAATCTAAGTATTTCCACGTGGTCTTGTCTTACCAGAGAGAGAGAGAGCCCAGAACTCTGTTCTCTCCAGTCTCTGCATGCTGACTCCTCTCTACATCTTTCTTCTTTTTCTCTCCTCCTAGTTTCCTAGCCCCGCCTATCTTGCTTTCTTATTGGCCAACAGGGTCTTATTCATTAACCAATATGAGAAACATATTTAAAGAATGACATCTCCCATCATATACATTTGATTTGCCTCTCTCTCTTGAAATGTTCTATTGCTTGTTCTCTCTCTCTCTCTCTTTCTGTCTGTGTCTGTCTTTCCCTCTCTATCCATCTGTCTCTGACTGTCTTTCTGTCTGTCTCGGAGGTCCTCCCTCCTGTTGGAGACTTCTTTTATAGACACCCCCATGTTAGAAAGGGTATTCTGCTTCTCTTAGCTTAATGATTTAAATACCAGAAATCCCCTTGCCTTTGGACTCAAACTGAATGTCTTCTACTCCTGGCTATGGAGTCTCTAGCCTCTAAGTGACAGTGGAGAAGGGGGGAACCCAGAAGCTGTTCCACTCGTGCTGGGAAAGCATGGGACTTGCCCCCTTCCGTAGTCATGCAAAGCAGTTCATAATTAAGCATCATTTCTGTCTCTTATC
Organism: Cricetiscus sungorus; assembly: GCA_030556225.1. Classification (NCBI taxonomy): domain Eukaryota; kingdom Metazoa; phylum Chordata; class Mammalia; order Rodentia; family Cricetidae; genus Cricetiscus; species Cricetiscus sungorus. The sequence goes on from JANBXA010000588.1 coordinate 5,875,394, forward strand.
TGTGTCTCTCTCTCTGCACACACACACACACACACACACACAGAGTTCTTTTTTTTTTTTTTCCTTTCTAGCAATTCAATGCCATCAACTAAAAATTATTGCATAAGGGGAAGTTAATTGGGGAGGAGCAATTTTCTCAGAACTGATTGCAGGAACAGCCATGCAATCATCTCAGCAGAGCATGGAGCACAGTGCCAGTCGGGGGCGGGGTGGGTGGGCTGGGCTTGAGGATCTGTCTCTACCTCTGCAAACTGCCTCAGTTCCTTCCTGTGGGAATGGGATAGATGAAAGTGTACCTCCTGCAGATGATCTTTGTGGGCCTTCCCAGTAGCTGGGCTCTGAAACACTTACTTCCCCTGCTCATCGCCTTCTTCTCTTTGCAGACCAATTTTTGAAATAGGTGCCTACATGTTGGGAAGCAGACATCATGTGATACTCTGATCTGGAGTGGGGTCCTTGAACACAGCATCTAACTTGGCATGATCCTTATTTTCAATGTACCGATGGAAAATATTTTCAAGCACGCTTTGCAAATACTGTATTGATAGATGGGTGCAGGCAGAAACCATTGTAGGGTGTTCTAGATTCATTTCTATTGTTGTAAAAATACCCTGATAGAAAGCAACTGAGAGGAGGAGGCTCCCGGCTCCAGGAGTCCATTATTGTGGGGAAGTCATGGGGAAGCAGCTTAAAGCAGCTAGGCACATCACATCCGCAGCTAAGTGCAGAGGGAAACTAATCTAAGTGAGCCCACTGCATGTGTTCAGTTCAGTGTCTGCACTCGTAAACAGTTCATGGTTCCTACTTAGGGAGTGGTACCGCCCACAGTAGACTGGGTCTTCACCTATCAATTAACCTAGGACAACCCCACACGTGCAAGCCCCCAGACCAACCCCATACAGACAATCCCCCATTGAGACTGTTTTGTCCATGTGATTCTAAGTAGCCTCAAGTTGACAATTAAAGCCAACCATCACACAGAATTAGCTGGAGTGACAGCTGGACGGGCTTTTTCTTGGCATCTACTTTGGAGAGAAGTTGACACACCAGTGCATTGCTCAGTCTCCATCCCAGAAGCTTCTTCTTGCAGTCCATAGTGATTGACAGAGAGACACCCACAATGTTACAGTTAGCAGACTGGTAGTAGAGTGGGAGACTTTGGGGCACTCAGTCCTAAAATATGATGTCTATTCAAGGCTGATACTCTATTCAAGGCTTGGTGTGCTATGCAAACGATGAGGTGGAAAGATGGTAAGAGCCAGAGGTGACAGAAGACTCTGAGCCTTCCAGTCACATCATGACTGACACACATATGAAATCACAGAGACCGTGAAAGCAAGCACAGGGCCTACACAGATTCAAAATGCACAAAATTCCAGAACTGAGAAGAGGAGGTCAGCACAAAACCCCATCCTAAGTCTGGAGGATATTTCCAATGGACACCTGCTGGGGAAGGGGAAACCATTTATCTCCAATGGAGTGTCACTGGGCATATCAAACACACCCCAGGACAGGCCTTGTTCCAAGGAGTAGTTGGCCAACACAAAATGGACCCTATGTTTTGGGTTTTTGTTTTGTTTTGTTTTGGTTTTTTTTTTTTTTTTGGCTTCTTTTCTTTTTTGTATGTATTTGTATTTTTGTTTTTGTATTTTTTTATTTTGTTTGTTTGCTGTTTTAATTTTTGTGTTGTGTTCTTTTAATTTTCTTTCTTGTTTTTTATTTTTTGAGAGAGAACATGCGCACCACGAGGTTGGCTATGTAGGGAGGTGGGGAAGACATGGGAGGAGAAAGAATACCATCAGAATATATTTTAAGAAAGTTTTTTAATAAATAGTTTTAAAAGAAATAAGCAGAGTATCTTACATGTGTATTCCAGGAGCTGGAATTGGACAAGCCGAAATAACATTTAAAACCGCAGACTTGACTCCAACCGCACAGGTTGTAAAGGCCAGCCATCTGTCCATTCCTGGTACATGCCGGGTAAGACAACAGTCCCTTCAACACTTGCTTCCTCCTAAGCACAGTGACTACTTTAACAGTGCTTTCTTCTTCTGTACATGTGTAGAGTGTTTGCAGATACATGTACCTGTGTGTGTGCCTGTGTGAGGTGGAGGTCTGGTGTCTCCTTAAATCACTCTCCTCCTTACATTTGAGACAGGTTGCCTTACAGATTGGAGAGTCCATTGCTTTGTTCAGCCGGGATGACCAGTAATCTCCAGTGATCTTCTTGTATTTTTCTCGGGTGTGTGTCAACTTGCTTGGATTCTCATGGCTACTGGGGTCCCAAGCTCAGATCTGTACTTGTCTGGTAAGCCTGTGGCCAGCTAAGCCATCTCTCCAGCCCCCAAGAGCTTTCTTTATAGGGTCAAAGCACTGACTTCTGCTGCTGTCTGGGTAAAGTGCCTGGTCATAGTGCCCAATCTTAAAAGATAGCCATTGTTGTCTCTCATACCGTTAAGCCTTTCTGGCAATGATCCCATGAGGTTGGCATCCTCCCGGCTTTTCTCACATGAGGCTCAGACAACAGACGTGTCTGGCCCCGTGTCACTCCCCTGATAAGGCAGGGTGGGGCACAAACTCGGGCAGCTTCCAAAACCCACCCTCCATCCACATAGCTTAATGAGGGTTTGGGCTTCACGCTTCTCTCCCCTTGATTAGGTGTTAAATATTTACCATCTTTCCTTTATTCCTCTCTACCCTCTTTAAAAACGGTTTAATTAAAATCATTCCTTGAGCTCATGATAAAAATATGTAAATGTGATGATTTTTGTGAAATGAATCTATTGTTTTCCTTTCATTCCCAAAGGACTGTGGATAAGAAGGGATAGATAGCTGCGGGGCTTCCCGTGAATCTGAACAAGCATTTGATAATATGCTGTATAACCGATTTCAAGGTCTGGTGGCCACAGAATCCAGCTGAGTGTGGATGGGAGGCACAACCGAGTTCTTGGGCCTGCGGTTGGGTGTAAAAGGGGAGGTGTCTCAGCATTTCCAGACAGAGCAGGTGGAATGAACTTGGAAGGGCTGGGAAGGCACCCGCCCCATTTCCTTGTATGTATGAGTCACTTTGTGATGCTGTGACAAGACTCCATGACCAAAGGCAAGTCAAGGAAGGAAGAAAGGGTTTAGGGAGCGCTGATAGTTGGAGAAGTGGGTTCTGTAATGGAGAAAGGAGCTGATGGAGCCCACCTTACCTACGCCAAGGAAAGCGAACTAGAAGTGGCTGTAAAGTCTCAGAGCCTGCCCCTGGTGATACTCTTCCTCTAGCAAGGCTTCATCTCCAACGTGCTATACAACCTCTCCAAACAGCACCGCCAGCTAATGAGCTGGTGTTCACGCACAGGAGCATATGGGGGGCATTCTCACTCAAATCACAGCCCTTTGTCTGCTCTGACTGTTTGACTCTCTCAAACCCACATCCCTTAGGCCACCTGTCCCCTGTCTCTTTTTGATCTGGAGCCAAAGCTGAGTGAGTGCTGACTTCCCCTGGCCCTATCTGACAGTTGCTCAGGATAACCCAATATGATTCTTGTTTACCCAGGACTTGCCTGTGTCATGTTCTGCAGATCCCTGTCCTTGTATATGACACATTGACACACAGGGCATCAGCCCCAGGATTAGTGACTATCTTCCTCAAGTGTTTAGGAAGTCTCCGAATGGCCATGAGTTCCTCAAGAACTGTTAGCCTGTCTTGGTGAGAGGGAGAACAGCCTGTTAGCTCATTGGATTAGACTCTGACCTATAAACAGCCACAGTAAAACACCTCTGAGCTTATTTCCCAGGGTGAGTCTGGACAAGGATGCTGTTTTTAGTGGTAGAGCCTGAGTAACGGGTGGGACAAGTTGCTTTAACAAAACAGAAAACAACTCATTGGTTTAACACAAGGTTAAAAGTACCCACACATTAGGAAAGGAACTCTGTATGGTGGTGTTTTTGAGGGCTCAGACATTGTGAGTCTTTTAATGAATGGGATACTGCAAGGAACACTTACAGGCCAGGAATGAGTTTGAGCAGCTGCTCACATTCCATAGCTTGGCTGCAAGACCACACCATCAAGGAAGCTGGGAGGTGAAGGCTAATCTTGTGCCTGAGAAGAGTCTTCCTTAGTAAGTGTCTTAATCGGTTCTTGATGTTATAGTAACACTCTCTAGATTGATTGAATTACAATGGTCATAGTCCTTGGATCTGGGAAATTCAAGACCCACAGCATTGGTCAATTGTCTAATGAGGACTCTTCCCCAAAGATGGCCACCTACTGCGCTCTCAATGCTCGTGCAAATGGGTTCTCTTAGGGCTCCTGCACGAGGACACTAGTCTCACTTGTAAGGGTTCCAGCCGCATGGCCCAGTCTTTCCCCAATCCTCTGCCTCTTAATACTTTTTCAGGAGATCAGAGCTTTTGATATATTCACCAGAGGACTACAGACCTCAGACAAACCACCCGGCCACTACAGGGAGAGGCCCTGCTGTTACAGCAGGTTCTTCCCGCCGGCTGCCGCGGGTCCTGCCGCCATGGTCCTGCCACCGCGTGAGCCCCAAATAACACTCAGAGACTTTGTATTTGATACAATCCTGTTGGCCAATGACTATCATTGTTAATAGGCTAGCTCTGCCTTAATGATTAACCCATTTCTACTTATCTAAATATTTTCACGTGGTTACCTTATCCGGGAGCCGCAGCCGGCATCTTCTTTCTTTCAGGTCTACATCTTGACTCTCTACTTCCTCTCTCCTCCTCCTGGTCTCCTAGCCCCACCTATCTTGTTTCCTATTGGCCACAGTGCTTTATTAATTAGTATGAGAAACATATATACAGAATAACATCTTGCATCATCTCCTCTTTTCTGTCTAAAGTAAAAGAAGGGGTTTAACCTTAACATAGCAAAATATATCATATAAAAGTTATCAAATAAGAATTATAGTTAATAATATTTAGTCCATTAACATTTTGTAAGACTTAAAGAAAATATCATCTATCCTATCTTTGTGAGTCTAAAGTCCTATATGTAACTTATCTTTAATCCTAACTAAGGAAAACTATAACCATAACTATCTGTCTTCAACTCCATCAAAGACCACAGAAGGATGGAGAGGCCCTGCCATGCCCTGTATGACTTTTCCAAAATAGCAGGAGAGGCTGAATGTATGGCTTAGTGGTGGATCATAAGATATGAAAGCTTTTTCCCTTTCAAAAGATCACGCTTTAGTATAGAGTTTATTGTAATTTCTCTTTAAAATCTGCATTGTGAAGCTTGAGGTTGTATTTTTCATTCTGCTGGTTGTGTTCCTATGTACTGCTTCAATAGTCAGCACTAAACAGGGATGGAAAGCTGCTTTGCCACTTACGGTATCACTGTGGTAACAATGGTTTTAGTAAACGGAGGACAAGGGACACACTTCCTCCTTCTCCCTGATATCTGTTCTCCAGATTCTGTGACATAGGTTTCCAAAGAATCCCAAAGATACCCTGAAATTCCACTTTAACACATCAGTGTGGTTGTCACACAGTTCCCAAATGTTTGGTGAAACATTATCCTAATGTTTCTTTGAGGTTGTTTTTATTTTATTTTATTTTATTTTTGTATGAGATTAGCATGCAAGCCTGATGAAGTTGGGATCTATAGGATCAGGTGAAGGTTTGTAGAGAACTGGAGGAGGATTCTTCTGCACCAGAGGAAATCCCACAGCATCCCCAGGGTGGACTAGCACTGTCAGCAATCCTGGGTGTTTAAGTGATGCCCTGCCATGTATGTTATGGGTTCGTCAGTTTTCATGAACATAGGAGTCACTTAGTAAAGGCATTTTACTGGCCTGCCTTTGGAGTTCTGACAAGTTATGCCCTCAGCTGCTGCCACTAAGAGCATCTCCTATGCCTATTCACTATGTTCCCTTTTAAAAGGGCCCTGACCACCTCTCATACCCACTCCCGTCTCTCTGCCACTCTTTCATTTTTCCTAATGCTTCTGTTCTCGGAGGCCTGCCCTCTCCCCTTTCCCCTTTTTATGACCCCTCTCCCTTAATTAAAAACTCCTCTGCCTGAACTCTGGTGCATGGCATCTTTCTCTCTAGATCTGCTTTTTCTTTTTTTAATCACAAAAAGTAGGTACATTCATCACCATGGGCTTGCTCTCTCTCTGCAGATCCCTGGTTATAGAGACCCAGAAAGAAAGATAATTCCTCTCAGAGTCTATTTCCTCCTAACTTTGTCAGTGGCCTCCTCCATCCAAGCACAAGGTCATTGTCTAGGACCCCAAGTCATGGGAGCCATTAAGATCATCTCAGCCATGTACAAGTCTTTATTAACAGGCTCAGACACAGCTCACCTCCTTTGACCTTGTATGACAGTAAATTTTTTGCTTCAACTTGTCTATGTAAGCTAATATACAGGTGTTTGGCCAAAGGGAGATGTTTGAGGGGATGTTTAATCAAAAACTAGACTTTTAGCAAGGTTGATGATCTCTATGATGCAGGTGGGATTTATCTGATCCATTAAAGGTCTTAATACAAACAGAGGGGCTGGGAAGGTGGCCCAGCTGTTGACTACTTACTGTTCTTCTACAGGGTCTGAGTTCAATCCTTAGCACCCACCGAAGAGCTGACAATCACCTGTAGTGCCATCTTCAGAAATCTGACACCCTTTTTCCGCCTCTACATGCACCTACAGAACATGTACCTACATGCACTGATCTGCACATATACATATAACTACAATAAATAGATCTTAGGAAAGAAATTGGGCAAAGACTCAGAGAAAAGAGGGCTCTCTCTCCAAGCTCATCTTCTGTATTATGAAGTCTTCCTGAGTTATTGTCATGTGATCAGCCCTCAAAACCTCTTCATTTCCCCTTTCTCCTTTCCTGTTTTCCTACTCCAAAATGACTGCAAATCCACTCCTTTTCAAGTGAGAAGATCCAGGCATTTGAGAAATTTCAGTCAACTCGAACATGCAAGCTTAGGAATAAGGATGAAAGCATCGAATGTGTATTCGTACTTGCTAATATGTTTATTCATACATATTTAAAACACCCAGCAATACAGCACTTCTCTGGAAAGTGTGACTACAGCAGAGCTTACAAATAGAAGCATCACACACAGACAACAGAGGATC